>JARKHS020011225.1:0-138755 GCA_030143305.2 Amblyomma americanum | reverse complement strand
CCAGTAAGTTTGCCAGACAAGAGAAAGGAGAAAGAAAGAGCATTAAACGACAGGTTAAAAACGTGGAAGGTAAAAATTGGATATATTCAATGGAAAAGAAGCATAGTGTAGAACAATATCGATACTGGAAAAGGCAGATCAAGAAGGAAGCGTTTTATTGTGTGGTAACCCTGTAGAAACAATAGAACACCTCATACTAAAATGTGATGGTATCCATCCCGATGTGAATGCAGGCACAGTTACTCTTCCTGAGGCCCTAGGATTTAGAGATGATAACAATAGCCATGTAAATAAACCTGCGGTGGAAATTAGCAGAAAGCGATTGGAGGAATAGTGGCTCAAAAGCAGAGGGGTGACATTAGGTTAAAAAATGTAGGAAGACGTATTTAAAGAAAATGGCGAAATTTAATACCTTCCAACACAGTTAAACAAAAATAAAGAAAAAAAATCTCAGCATGGTGGCAACTGCCATCACCCCGTTTCAAAGGGGACGCTCCTACCTTCCATCCATCCACCCATACCAGTGAAGAAAAAAAAACATAACAGAAGACACTCTCGAACTGCGTGCATTCCCCGCGGCTGAAGACCTGACAGTGAATGATATACTATCATCCTCTCTTTCAAAGAGAAGGCCTGCTTTCCAACTGGCATAATCCACATGAGTCAAGTCTTCCAATAAAACCCATTTTTAACAACTTGCGTGTCAGCCGCTAAGTTGGTAGGTGAGTTGCCGAACGGAGGGAAGAGCTGGTCTCGCAGCTGGTCTTAAGGGGACCAAGAACTCCACGAAGAAGGGGTGGGTAGGGACAATGTGATGAATATGTGACTCATGGGCATTCAAAGAGACAGTGGGAAAGGTTGATATAGTGTTCTAGGCCGCTGAGACATGAAGGCGTGGCCCACTGATGGGGAATGTGTGCCTTAGCCGGTACGACTGTTGATACGCACTTTGTTGTAATTCTACCTCTTGAAGCCTGTCGGTTTAGGTGATAATAATAATTGGTTTTTGGGGTAAACGAAATGGCGCAGTATCTGTCTCATGTATCGTTGGACACCTGAACTGTGCCGTAAGGGAAGGGATAAAAGAGGGAGTGAAAGAAAAAAGGAAGAAGGATGTACCGTAGTGGAGGGCTCCGGAATAATTTCGACCACCAGGGGATCTTTAACGTGCACTGACATCGCACAGCACACGCGCGCCTTAGCGTTTTGCCTCCATAAAAACGCAGCCGCTGCGGTCGGGTTCGAACCCGGGAACTCCGGATCAGTAGCCGAGCGTCCTAACCACTGAGCCACCGCGGCGGCTACCGGTTTAAGAGCTTTAGTGAATTAAAACCACATATCAGCCTTTATAATGCATTTTTTCTTTTCCTCACGTGATGTACAGTCCAACTACACTTAACAGACATCGTTCAGTTGATGAAACCAAAACAGCATGAGAGAAGAAATTTAATTATAAAAGATATAGCGGTGGTAGGAGAATACCACACTGTGATCCATGTATTATTCTCTAACGCATGATCTAAAAAAAGCACGCAGTTAAAATTGGGCATCTATAGTTCTTCAACAGGCAGAGCTATAGCAAACCGAAGAGCATGGCGAAAGATGAAAGTAGGTCTAGAGCGATAGCGAAGGGAGGGCGAAATTGAAAAGGCGGAGGAGGGGTTAGCTGTGGACGATAGGAAGGTGGGAGCGTAAGGTGTGAAGCGAAGGATGAGGGTAAGGGGGGGCAAGCTAGAGGGGTCATGCTCAGACAACCATTTGCGCAAAAGCGACTGTGCTGGGTAAGGTAGCGGGTAGATACCACCTTAATCCCTGTGTTTCTGGCGGAACACATTGGAGGGTCTATGAAAAACAACGCACTGCATGCCGAAGAGAGGTGATTGATTGGCAAAGATTGTGGGACCGTTAACTGTCCCACCGGTGCATGGCTGATTATATTCGAATCAGCGTAGTATCTACCACAAATATGCTAGTCGCAACATGATTCATTCATGAATCGGCAGTTGAGCCGTCAATGAGGCGTCTATAGCACCCATATACGGGGGCCATTTGTGGAGTCCATGCCGTTTACCACGGGAATGGGCACGCGCAACTGTGAATGTTCGGGCCACGTGTCTCGTAGTGCGCTTCAGACTAAGACGCGTCTTTTGTGGCGTCAGCGTTCCTCTGTGAAGCACTGAGACAAGCATGTTGCATCGCGTTCTGGCAGGGAGCAGCTAAAGTGGGTGGTCGTAGTGGTAAACATTTATTGACTATGTTCAAGGAGGTGCTTGGACCCAGGCCCTATTAACCCAGATCGTCAAAAATCTAGGTCGAGCTCATATTCCGGAGCCCCAATAGCATCTAGCGCTACTCGCGCCCTGGCGACCAAGGTCCGTTGGGTCTGTAGGTCATAGAAGCTGAGCAGCACCGCCTCTCAGGCCTCCCTAGAAGGGTGAGAGATGAAGGATTGGGAAGGATGGGCATTGGCAGGGCAGGCCCAGACCATATGGAAAAAGTCCGAGAACCTCGCTCCGCACAGGGTGCAGCCACCAACAAATTTTTAATTGAAGTGCTTCAATACTGCCGGGCACAGCATTGTATTTGTAAAGATTTTGAAAAGGAGCTGTTCGTAGAGGACGCCGCAACCGGGCAATGATTGCACCGCGCCGCTCTGCACCACTGAGGAGCATTCGTTCAATGCGATAGCTAGAGCCCTTGTGGGACAAAGCGGCAATGCTTCACACTGTACTCTTAAGGGCAGCTTAAGCGTCGTCCAAGTTTTCAGCCTCAATATATCGCATAATCAAGTGGCTCTCAAATTTTGCGTTAGGGAATAATCTTCGCTCCATTTTTTTAAGATGGACACCTTCCGCGTTTCCCATTATCGGCGGTGTGTCTTTGGAACGTATAAGTGTGCCCGTTCGCTTGTTTCGCGCGCAACAGCGTATACAAAAGCCCTAAAACAAATAGAATTGTTAGCATAATGTCTTCTTCTTACAGAAATCAGAAGAAATGCAATCGACGTCCTGAAAACTGTGTACAGTTATAATGTAGGGGCGTCACGACTCAGTGAAAATAGCAGAATTAGTCATTTTATTTATTTATTTATTTATTTATTTATTTATTTCCAAATACTGTTAGCCCTTGTGGGCTGTTACAGGGTAGGAAAGGTGTAATCAATCAATACAAGACAGTTCCAGCTCTTTTACAAAGGTTTCAGGTGAATAAATTTTGTCCAATACGCCTCGGCCAAGGTTCTTCCATTCTATAATTGTTTTAAGTAGGAACGAAAACTTATAGACATCAACTCTCGGCATGCACGGCATAACTGCAAAAGGATGGTGAGTACGCGAGGACAGCCTTCCGGGTGGCCGCAAGTATAAGCTGGAATCCAGACTGAACATACTGTGATAAAGCTGATAAAAAAACTTTAGCCTAGCAATTTTTCTGCGAATAGCCAATGTTGGTGACTGTGCTCGCAGAATAATTTTTTATACGGACTGCGTTCTTTGGTAAGACGAAAATATAAACCTTACCGCCAATCTTTGAACACGTTCAACTTTTTCTACAAGATATTGCTGATTCGGATCCCAAATTATGCTTGCGTAATCAAGAGTTCATCTTACTATTGATTTACACGCTTGTAGTTTGACATCCGATGGTGCATCTTTTAACTTCCGTCTTAGGAATCCAAGCTTTCGTTGAGCTTCTCCACAAATGTTTTGTACATGATCACTTCATTTTAGTCATTACTAATCGTGATACATAAATATTTTAATTTACTAGAACGCTTTAGTTCTCTGTGATTAATTAGGCCCGGGAACACTGATGGTCTCTTCTTGTTCGACGCTATCATAGTAGTTTGACTTTTCACAATTAATTTCCATGTCCCACTTTACACACTAGTCATGCACAAACTTTAAGGAGTTATTCAAGAAAACCTGGTCTTGCAGGCATTTCATGCGACAAAATAACACAATGCCATCGGCAAACAAGCGCGCTTCGACGAGAAGGTGTGTGTCTTTCGCAACATTATTAATATATAATAAAGACAATATAGGACACGGAACGGGTCCTTGCGGAACACCAGAGGATATTGGTGAAGTCGATGAGCGTTCTTCATCTATTAGTACAAATTGTTCTCTGTTATTTAAGTAAGCCTGAATCGAATTAATTATTTGTACATGGATACCCATCTCATGCAATTTGTGTAAACGTTTGCCATGACAAACTCTGGCGAATGCTTTGGAGAGATCTATCGCAATGACATCAATTTGCTCTTTAGAGTTTATGGCTGTAGCAAAAGCATGAGTAATTTCAAAGAGGTGTGTTATTGTCGAGAGACGGCTGCGGAAGCCATGCTGTTTACTATAAAAAAGGTGATTATTTTCAATGTATTCTACAAGGTATTTGGATATTATATGCTCTAACATTTTGCATACAGAACATGTGATAGATACAGGACGGTAATTTGAAACGTCAAATTTATCCCCAGATTTAAAAGTAAGCACAATTCTTGCTAACAGCCAGTAACCCGGTACAGTACTGTCACGTAATGATGTAACAAATATTATCTCTAAAATATAGGAAACCCATTTGCAGTAACGGTTTATGGTTTATGGTTTATGGGGGTTGAACGTCCCAAAGCGACTCAGGATATGAGGGACGCCGTAGTGAAGGTCTCCGGAAATTTCGACCACCTGCGGTTCTTTAAAGTGCACTGACATCGCACAGTACACGGGCCTCTAGAATTTCGCCTCCATCGAAATTCGACCGCCGCGGCCGGGATCGAACCCGCGTCTTTCGGGCCGGCAGCCGAGCGCCGTAACCGCTCAGCCACCGCGGCGGCCAACCATTTGCAGTAACGCTTCAAAAATTCGTTAGGTGTGTTATCAGTACCAGGTGACTCCTTGGAATCCAGTTTTAAGAGTAATGAAGGAATAACTTCTTCGTGATATGACTATGCCATCATGCTGCTGGGTGCTTGGCGCTTTCTTTGAATGTAATGCTATTTTAGAGTAAATACCGACAAAAAAATCTATTAAAGGCTTCCCCGACTAATTTCGGTTTGCAGCATAAAGTGCCATTTATATCGCATTGAATACGAGACAGTTTAACATTTGTGTGCAATTATGGCACGTTCCCTACAAAAATCTGAAATTCCGAAAGCTTTCGTCCAACAAGATCGCAATTCAAGTCATAATTGCAACACCAGGCAGTACGCTTTCTCTCATAGCAATACCTGTTGTGCTACACTCATACCAGACTTTAAAAAAATTGTTCAGCTGCGGATAACAGTGCATTATGGCTGCTAATGTCTTATGTTATTATCGTTTTTTTTTTCATTCTACAACAATTGATCTTCCGGCAGACGGATGCCTGAGACAGCACATAAGATAATTTGTAGTCAGGCGAGAGAGTAGCAAAATAATCACGTCGTTTCCATTCTCTTCCAGAGCGGGAAGGTGATCCCATGCCGGTACCTCTGCATCAAGATCAATTTCTTCGAGCTGCCCTCCATCATACTGGGCACCGAGAAGGATGGAGTCCTCTGTTCGGTAAGGTGCTGATGCACGGCCACTGCTTGGATTATTCATGCTGGTCATCCACAACGCTACTAGCGCTTTAAATGTATTTGTTCAAATCAAAGACAAGAAAAAAATCTTCGTTGGTTGTTTTAAACATGTCTACTTTCCGACATAAAGAAGGCTATTTAAAAACCTAAACAAGCATAAAACCATAAATAGAAAAATGTAAACAACTGCAGAAGCAGGAGACCACGAGCACAAATAAGCCGCCAAGTCCTATTTTCTATTCCTGATATCTTTATTTCATTCATATTTTAATTCCTATTTAAAGTCATATTTTCTATTCTCCAGTCATATTATAATGGCTATCTTAAAAATGTGTAGTAACAGCAAAGTCCCGGAGCACCAAACCATACTCCGTTATGACGGAAAAATAGCGCAAGAGGAACACGAGGGACGGAAAGGGAACGACGCAGACAAGCGCTAACTCGCAACTGGGTTTTATTGCTGAAACGCGCAATTTATACAGGTCATATTGAAAAAAACATAACACAAGCAGCCCCCCCCGCCCCCCTTCGCACTCCTTGGAAGGCCAAGTCAAAGGGAGAAAGCAATAGTAAGCACCACGTTCCACTCATCGCTAAGGAAGCAAGAATTTAGCGAAAGAACCGTTATCGAAAAGAATACCAATACAATACGCAGACTAATAAATCAATCTCACCGGCGGCCATGCTACCTGAGGGCTAACGGATCTTTTTGCTGAATTGGTTCTTCCCTAGAGATGAGTGGCGCGTGCTGCTTACAATTCCTTTTTTTTTTCTTTTGACTTAGACTTATGGGAGAGGGGGCTCCTTTTTTATGTTTTTTATTCAAAATGGCCTGCATAAATTGCATGTTTCAGCAATAAACCCCAGTTTCAAGTTTGTGCTTGTCTGCGCCGTTCCCTTGCCGTCGCTGGTGTTCCTATTGCGCTATGTTTTCACCATGAACTTTATCCAACTCGCCCAACTTTCGGCTTTGCTTAATACTCCATTACAGTTCGCTGACACGCTGACACTGAACTATAAACTCCAGCTTTCGTCAGAAAATCACGAGCTGAACTCATGAAAATGTTACCGCATTAGAATGGCGCGTGATTTACCGGTCACTTGATTACGCACCCCAGGTTATCACTGTCCCCGGTGATTGCTGCAAGGCAGCCACAACCAACTGACACGTCCAACGTACATTATGACTTTGGTGCCTGACTAGGTGACACCAGCAGTAACATCCGCTGTGCAGCCAGTAACATGTGAGAATGAGTATGCGGTTGGTTTGGTTTTGGGGGAAAGGAAAAGGCACACTATCTGTCTCACATATCGGCGGACACCTGAACCGCGCCGTGAGGGAAGGGATAAAGGAGGGAGTGAAAGAAGAAAGAGGTCAAAGAGTATGCGGAGAACTGCAAATTGGCGTTATTACACAGTGAACAAGAGAGAGTGCAAATGTCTTATTAAACCCATGAATCATAGCGGAAGCACCGCCTGAAGTCAGGTAGTCAGCGGCCAGACTAGCAAACCTACACCGCCGTGAAAACTGTATTCAGCCGGCGCTTTAACTGTCATGTATATTGGCCTTCGTGCAAGCAAATGCATGGCTTACAGGCTAGCTCCCGCTGTGTATTGCGGGAGGTAGAAGCAAGCTCTATCTCCCTCAAGTGCACAGTCTTAGGTAGCGACGGTGAGCGCAACCACGATATACAAGGGCCGCGACGAACTGCGGCTGAAGTGTAACATCGGCTACGAATCAAACGGTCCTCCTCTTACAAAGACAATAGCGAGCAATGTACATCGCTATAATCAGGGACTCCGGAACTTTTTTAGAGTGGGGGGGGTGGGGGGCATGACTTTGAGCTTATTTTGTTATTTATTTATTTTGATGCTCGTTTACATAATAAATTTCATTTTTTATTATTTTTTATTTTTAAATGTTCAAAGGTCGATGTAAACTGTCGCGTTGGGGTGAAGACACTATAGCAGTCACGAAGACAACGAAAAGGCTTCCGAAATAAACGGTCTAAGGGGCTGATTCACGCCCACAAAGAACTGAATGACCCCTCTGGAAAAATGTTGGGGGGGCAACCGCCCCCATTGCCCCCCCCCCCCCTGTTCCGGGGCCCCTGTCGCTATTGCAAAACTGTTTTTGCTGCTCCCTTCACGGAGCACGTGTACAGGGCGCTACTACGATATAGCTAAACTTAATAAAGTTTGATTTTTTGCTAATTTAACACATCACAAATTCGGCCTCAGGCCGCATCGACTGAAGTCAGCTATGTCTGCTAGTTCCTACGTAGCAACCACCCGAGCAGACGAAGTAAATTCTGCGTTGCAATCAGCAGTTCATTTAATTTCATTTTATTACCTTAAAGACCCACGGGGGTATTACAAAAGGGGTGGGTACATATATTTTGGTAAGCAAGTGCTAACACAACGAAACATAATTGGTAACATTATTGGCAAACTTGGATGAGCATGTGATGGCTGCGATGTCATTGGGTAGGTCGTTCCAGTCTGCTACAGTACGGGAAAAAAAAATGATGCGGCAAATGTGGTAGTTCGGGCACGAGGTCGGGAAACTTGAAAAAGATGACGAGTGCGATGAGATATGCGGGCTGGAAGGACGATATAGGGTGCGCGGCCGAGTGAACTATGGAAAAATTTATGAAACAAGCAAAGGCCGGCAATGCGGTGACGAGATAATAAGGGCATTAGGTCAGATTCAGCTTTCAACGCTGACACACTAATGTTGTAAGAATATGATGAACGAATGAATCTGGCTGCTCTGTTTTGGACTGATTCTAGTGCATTTATAAGGTAAGCTTGGTGCGGGTTCCAAATGAGTGAGGCATATTCTAATTTTGGTCTGACAAGGGATTTGTACGCTAATAGCTTCACATGTCTAAGGGCTTGGCGGAGATGACGTCTTAAAAATCCAAGTGTTTTATTAGCGGATGAAATGATGTTCGTAGCGTGTGTGCTCCAGGACAAGTCGCTACACAAGGTAATGCCTAAGTACTTGTATGATAGAACCGGGTGTACAGGGACGTTAGCTATGACGTATGGGAAATGAAGTGGGTTGCGGCGACGCGTGAAGGACAATATTTTACATTTTTGTGGAATTTACATCTTTATCCGACACTGTCTTTGAAATCCAACACTGTGAATCAAGTTAGTAGGATCAGTGCCCACTGCATGCAGTATATTGCTGAAAATTTAACTGCATCTAGCAGTGCTGTGTGCTTCAGAACGCGTAGATACTTAGTCATTAACTCTGCTATTCGTTATGTGCATAGTGCAATAGAGATGAAAGGTAATAGTTTCTCTGTCTGTGTTCCCAGAAGAATACGATATCCTCGCAATATTACAGCAGCCACATTTTGCAAAATATTTCTCAAAGAAATGGTGACGCGTCCGGTACCAGAGATTCAAAAGGCGTATTCTAGGACCAATAAAGCACTGAGTATTCCTGCTAAACAATCTAAATTTATTGCGGGCGCCTGGTAATGGATTGAGTTTGACTTTCTCAGTTATTTATTAATAATGTCGGTGCATGCATGCAACATTTTATTGTTTTTAGACGTCTAGAAAGCAGTCTAATTTGCCGATCATAATTTCACAGCAATATTATTTTGCTCACTCGACCTGTTTTCTACATTTGTGATATGTAGGGGCAGCGGCTCAGCACTTTTGCTGCACATTGCACTTTTAGAGAACATTCTGTAATTCTGACTAATAAAAATTACTTCGAGTCTGCACGTATGTACAACTTTTTCCTAGGGGTGTGCAATTATTCTAAACTTCGAATTCGAAACTAATCTGTTAGGGATTTCGTTCATATTCGATTCGGGAAATTGATATTTGAAAATTTACGAATAATGGGCACCGGTCGGACACCGCCGATTTTCGTAAATCCTGCAGTGGCGAAAACCACGATATTTAGGCAAATTATCTGACGTTTCAGGGAAGCAGTGTAAAGGCGTCCGGAAACTTCGAGCACTTGTAGTTCTTTAACGTGCACTAACATCGCACAGTACAAGGAGTGTAGCATTTCGTCTCCATCGAAAGTCGATCGCCACGGTCCGGATCCAACCTGCGTCTTTCGGGTCAGCAGTCGGGTGCCATAACCACTGAGCCAAAGCGGCGACTCTTGGTCACCATATTATTTTATTTTAGTTGTCGTGTCGCCATATCTCAATGCTTGAATTTTATTTTATCACTTGACATGACCACAATATAGCTTCCATACTCTTATGCAGTCTAATCAAGCAGTACGTATTTATTTGCATGAAATTTTTGTCAACTCTGCTTTTGTTTATTTCCGACAGCAAAGACCACATGTTGTTTTAAAAAATAAGCTAGACAACATTGCCTTTTTATCTCTTTCTGTTTTTATACTTAAAATATATTCTACATGGAATTTCATATTAGATACAATTTTTTATTCGATTCACATTCGAAATGTTCAACGTTCACACACTAGTACCTTTTTTCCGTTGCAGACACTCCTGCTGCGCCGACGTGGAGTGTGCAAAAACGGGGGTTGTATTCCCTTCGGAACCGAAGAGGAGATTAAGCCGAAGGGAACCTTCGGCAAGGTCATCTTAGCCATCGACAAGTTCACTTCGGGCTCCTTCAGGAAGAAGGCACCTGAACCGGGTACCCCGTTCGGACCCATCGTGACCACGGCCACCTCCATCATTGGCGGCGGCTCAGGGCCGACCGCGGAAGGAACATCCGAGACAGCTAGTAACCCCATCGCGAGCGCAGCGGCGGGTGTTTTGGCTGGAAAAGTGAGCTCTGCGTTTAAGAAACTGCTCTCGGGCAAGCTCCCGGGAGACAGAAAGAGCGAATCTCCTGGCACTGGCTCCGCCTCGGACAACCCCGACCAGATACCGAATGAGAATCCGGCCACCAGCAGTGGCAGAGCAGAAGCCTTTGACTCCCCACCAGTAGTGGCACCTCCCACGTCGAACAGCCCCGAGCAGCAACCGAACGAAAATTCAGCCACCAACAGCGACAGGGCAGTAGCCCTAGACTTCCCACCAACAGTGCCACCTTCAACGAAAGACAGCGAAATCAGCGAAGGCGCAGTTTTTGGGACGCCCCGAAGATCATCCCCTTCCGGAGGGATGCCGAGGCGAAGGCTATTTGACGTGTTCGGAAGCACACTAAACAAAATGCGACGCCGCTCTCAAGATAACAGAGGCGAGACGTTAAGTTCCGACAGCGCTCCACAAAATTCGAGGCCACCCGCAGGAGAAAGCGGAACGCAAGGAAATGGTAATGCAGGAGCCTTAACTGTTGGTTATTCCCAGAATAGTAAAGCTGATGGTAATTCTTCATTTCGCTCCAATACTGCGGCCGGTGACGCGATAGATGAAGCCGGGGTTGCCGGTAGCACAGCGTCAGGCGCCGATTCATTCAGAAGCAGTTCGAACGAGAACCGGCCGTCTCAGGGAGCAGAGCCAAGTAGAGGTAGTCCCTCTGGGCGGCGCTCTCCTTCAGTGTCCTTGAATGGCGGAACAGGCAGCGGTGACACAGAAAGCCCTAGATCCAATGCGGGCGGATCCGAATCGAGCTCTAGCTCTGTACATACGCCTGTACCCACTCACAACTCCACTTATACAAATGAAACACCATCAGAACCTCCGACATCTCCTTCTGCAGGAGCGTCGTTGTTCCGGGGAAATTCAAAACCTGTGGATTCCGGAACAATGTCACAAGAAACAGGCGCAAGCGTGGACTCCGAGTCACGCCACCGTCCAAGAAATTCCGAGACCGGTGAGCCACCTGAAGGACGAAACGGGAGAGAGACAGGCTCATCTTCATACGAGCCTCCGAAGAGAAGATCCTTTTTTGGCAGCCTTACGTCTTCTGCCAGAACTGGGGCAGCGTCAGCGACGAGAAATATTTTTTCGAGATTTCGGCGCAGCTACACGGTTTGAGCTATCTGCGCGCAGTAAAAACACCGCAAAAATAAAGCTTATGTTTGTTCTTAACAAAGCTACCAACCGAACAATTTACCGCTGTTCACACTCCCCTCATGACACGATTTCTAAACACGAGCGCCGCAACACAAGTGACCAGCAGTGCTCTACGATTTCCTGGTACTGCAGTTTCCAGCAACACTGTCACGGATACAAGTGTAGAAATGACAGTAATTAAATTCAAACAGTGTAGTTACGAAGTTTTCCTTCGTGACCTGTTCTAGCATCTTCTTCATATCTCATCGTAACCTTCTATTACCAAAATATGTTCGCAATAAACGGAAATTTATTTCTTGACTTCACGTAATATGGCGAAAACTAATTAAAAGGGACATAACTGCCATAGACAGTGAGATATGTGCTGGAGTAAAAATCTTATAAGATCGACTGTATATTGCAAGATCCGCAGCCCTCCAATAAGCGCTAAAAAACAATGATTTAGACTGAACAGAATACTTGCCTTGGATAACGGTAAAGCCGCCATATTCAACCACGGTTTTTCTCACCCGTATCAAATACTACAACCTTTGATCGCAAAGTTTCCAGACTGATTTATTTTATTCTCCAGAAATGATTCACCAAATCAAATGTTGGTGCGTATTTGTAGCACGGTTTTTCCGGGCTAACATGAGCTATTTATGTTAATTGCTGTGACAGCCGCTAGATGGCACTACATGTAGAATAATACTATATCACTAGTCTTTCTTTTTTTTTTAGAAGTGTGCCATGAGGCCTAAGTTGAAAAAGAAAAGAAGGGGAAGGAATGCAGGGGATAGAAAGTTAAAAGAGAAAGTGAAGACCCGTTGCGCTGAGGTAGTCGCAAAGGTTGCTAATGAAACGGTTGTTCATAGTCCACTTCACGTAGTCACTTACGCGGTTCCACCGCAGGCCCACCTCCCTGATGAGCCGTTTTCTTATAGCAGCCGTCGCTGGGCACGTCCACAACAAGTGCCGCACATCACAAATGTCCGGTGCAGCGCTACAGTGAGGGAACCTGTCAGTTGCTGACAGATCTTTTGCACACCACCGATGACGGACAGATGGTGTCAGAGCCGCCCCTGCCCGAATTCGGCGGACGGATACCTCCTCTTGCCGAGTAAGACTACGGGGGAGAGGGTGCGAACACGGAGGAATTAGAGCGCGAGTTCGCTGGTGCAGAACTTTGGAATCAGAAACATGGGACAGGAACGGATCTGGGGGAAGAGTGGAAGGTGGCGGACCGTCTGATGTATGAAGATGATTCATAACATCCGCTTGAATGTTATGTGGATCCTGGGCATGGCCGCGAATCCAGTGTATGCGCACTGGACATGCATACCTTGCGCAGAGCACATGAATTGATTGTGAAATCTGGAACTTTCGTCGAACAGCCTTAAGCTGTTTAAGGGTGGCGCGGAAGTCGGTGTAAATATGAACTGTATTGAATGTTGGAACGAGCGGAAGGGAAGCAATGGCATTATAAATGGCTTGAAGTTTCAATGCCAGGGGAGTGCACGTATCCGCAGCATACGTCAAGCGAGAGTTAAGATGCGGATGAGATAGACTATACACAGCAGTAACTCCCTCTAAGAATGTGATGCATCCGTGTATAATATGCACCCTTCAGGCAGATACGCTGCTGATACCGACGGGGGAACAGTGGGGCGATTGTCAGTGAGCTGGCAATATAACCACGGAGGAAGTGTCTTTAAACGACGAAGTTGGAGAGACTGTTTTCGAGCTCTGTTTGCCACCCGTTGGTCGATGAGTTCACTGAGTGTATTAAGTTGGGCGAACTCCTGTATCACAGGTATGCGTGTTAAACCAGGCAGATATGTTATGACGCGCATAGCCTCACGATTGATAGCTTCAAGGGAGTCCCACTGTCTGCGCGTGATACGTTGAAATTGTGCCTGATATACTATCCGTGGCTGCAGGATAGAGCGCACAAGCTGACGGGCCGTATGAGCACGTGCGCCACAAGAGCGCATAGCTATGCGACGAATCAGGCCTAGAGTAGCGTGAGCCGATTTACGGGTGGCTGTAAGCCACGGGGTGCCAGTCCTAGAAGTATGGAGGAGAAGACCAAGAATACTAACAGTTTCTCTGGTTCCTCGGGTATATCACTAGTCGTCCGCGCATTCTACTGTGAATGAATGTGGAGAGATAGACGTCCACCTCGAACAGCGTGTAAAAATAAAATTCTGTGTGAAGCTTGGCAAGACAGCCACACAAGCGACAGCCACACAACTCCTTCGTGACGCTTACGGAAACGAGACATCGCGGGCGCGAGTTTTCGAGTGCCACAAGAGGTTCATTTCAGGGAGAACGTCGGTGGCGCCCTTCAACCTCACGGAATGAAAACAACGTGGCTCGGATCAGGGAAATCATACAGCAAGACCGCACCATTACTGTCCGCATGCTATCAGACACTCTCGACATTAGTTAGACAACATGCCACCAAATTTTGCGCGAGAACTTGGGGAAACGAAAGCTGAATGCCAGACTAGTGCCGCACTCCCTCACACAGGACCAGAAGGACACGCGGGCATCAGTGAGCTCTGATTTGCTCTACGAGGCAGAGAACAATGACGCATTCGCTGACAGCATCATTGCTGAAGACGAAACATGGTGTTTTTAATACGATCCTCAAACAAAGAGGCAGAGCGCCGAATGGCGGTCCACAAGCTCTCCGGCGTCGAGAAAGGTGCGGCGACAGAAGACCATAACAAATACGATGCTGATAGTTTTTTTTTCGATGCCACAGGTGTCATACACCACGAGTTCGTCCCACAAGGGCAAACGATGAATCAGGAGTTTTGTATTCGTGTGTTTCAACACATGCGTGATACACTTTGACGCCGTCGCCCTGACTTATGGGCACCTGGACAATGGAGCCTTCTTCACGATAACGCAATCCGTACACTGCTCTCAGCGTGACAAAATTTCTCGCCAAGCACAGCATTACTGTACTTCCCCATCCGCCATACTCGCCTGACCTCTTCCCAAGCGATATTTTCCCGTTTCCTCGTGTGAAGAGAGCCCTAAAAGGTCGCTGTATGGGGAGCATGGAGGCCATTCAAGACGCCACGACAAAGGAGCTGACAGCCCTGCCAAAAGAAGCGTTTTCCAACTGTTTACAAGACCTCAAGAAGCATTAGAAGGTGTGTATAGACTGCAAGAGAGACTATTTCGAATGGGTGCTGCACAAATAATTTCAATGTTAAACGCAATTTTTTAATATACTCAGTCTCGGAACTTTACAGACAAAGGTTGTACACATACTATCGAACTGCCTGTATACCTTACACATCATAATGTGTATTTCCACCACGTGGAGCATTATTGCTCACTCTATTCTTCGCTGAAGTGTTTGAGCATGAGCACGTGGGACCCTGGCTTGAAAGCCCTGAAAACGAGAATGTCAAGCGCTGCATCGCACCCACACAAAGAAAAGGAAGTTCCCATTGCCACTCTTTGACTTGATATAATAGAAGGCTGCCTGCTAAGCCCACACTTAAGAAATGGTTACAATGAACTCCGCTAACACTCGCTGCAGGAGCCTTAGCGAATCAGTTGACAGCCTAGTGAATAGAAAGAAAGCAAAGCTACTGATCAATTGACCAAAGCCTCTAGTCCAATGCCCTTCAACTGTGTACAGATCTCTTTCCGTGCGTCGCACGCATGCTGGATAAAGAGCGACTGCAGAGCGGTGACATGGTGGTAGCCCTTTGGAGCCAGCATTGTGACCTTCCTAAGAACCGGCTTGAACTAGAACGCGAGGAGCTAAATAAGAATATAAAATCCTCGTTTACAGCAGGTGCTCACAAAGTGTCATATGCTGTTGCTTAACATTCAATGCATGGTTGCCATCATAAGGCAGCGTTGCATTTCTTCTAAGCTGTGTTAAATGCGCCGGAAGTCTTGATTATCTCAAATCAATGAAACGAACACTATTGGTATTTTTATCGTCTCTCTAATAATAACGTGAGCTGCTTCGTCTCTATGTAGTCACCTAATCTTGTTTTTCAGCTGACAAGCAAGTACTTTCAGCTGCATTTCCTCCGTGCACGGCGCATAAATGAACAAACAAGAATTTTATCCGTGGAACGTTTGGGATTAAACACTCTTCATCAACAAAATCCTGTTCTTTCTCTTGCTGCCATAAGCAGCCTGTTTTTTCTAGAGTGCAAAGTCGTCAACCAAAAGTAGCTATACCCTGATCGCTACTGTGCTACTCGCTGGTCGTTGGGAGACTCGCGAGGTCTGCACGCTTGATAACAGCGCAGAATTCAACGAAGGCTACGACTTCACAGCATCTCAAAAAAAAAAAACATGAGGGATTGGGGTGGCAAATTAACAGTTTGATAACGTTCGTCTGATTGTCCATTTCAGGAAACAGCACACATTGACAAACCAATGGCCCTTCGAGGTGGCCGCAAGGCACCGCCATCTGCTGTCTACGTGTTTTGGGAGAGATGTAAAAACGATGCGTAGGTCGTACGGCTTGCCCTTGCCCTTTTTGCTTTTACGCTATAGGATACAAGCCTCGTAGGAGAAAACACCCAGCGTCCACAGTCGTCGAACATAGGAGATTACCGTGGCTCCACCTGTCATGGTGTGAGATGAAACAGAATTGGACTTCGAATACAATTAACCGGAAGCGAGGTTTGACAAATAGTATGATGGAATACTTGCCTCGCCTTGTATATATAGCCTAAAACGCATGCACCATCTTGCCCTGTGAGGCGTTTCTGGCGCAAAGATTGTGGGCCGCCAGATTGTCACACAAGAGTAGGGCTGGCTGTGTTGGAGTCTGCGCGAGATCAAGCACAGAAGTGCTGGTCGCATATTGAGTCAGCCGTCAATCGGGAGTCGAACTATCGAACGACACTTGTTTTGGCATCTGTGAAATGAAATGAGATGTGTGCGAATTTTTAATGCAATATCTGCTATGTGGCAGTTCGTCAGGGCGCACTTCGAAGCTCTATATCACGGGCGGCCAGACAGGCATATGAAAAGGCACATAAAAATGTAATATTTTTATTAAACAGCAGCGATATAAAGCGGTCAGTGGTATTTGTTTTTATTTCTTGCAGAAGACTGGAGGTAACCGTCAATCCCACTCAAGCAGCGATTTTTCACTGTGTCTCTGCATTGCGATGCCTCAATCGGGAAGCAAGCACTTTTTCCAGAACATAAGCAAAGCTGTTTTTAGAGAACGAAATATAGGGGCGGCGGGGGTGCACAATCGCGAGCCGCACTAAGACCCGCGAGGAGCAGCAGTTTGGCCACCCCTGGGCTATAGAATCGCACTGTCACACGCAATCAGTGATTAAGTGCACCCCTGAACATTTTCAATGCACCCGCCATTAGGCCAGCCTCGGTCACGAGACTGTTGAACGGAAATTCCCGAGAATCCCCATTCACCGGCTGATGTGTAACTTATGACAGAGCGCGCCTCAATATTTTTTGGCTGGCAGCAGTGCTCAGAATTTTCTTTCTTTGACGCCTGCACAGAATGGCGGGCACAAAAAAGTATAATCATGAAAGAGGATGACAGAACGTTTATTTAGTCTGGCCTTCAGTTCAGAGCTTCACTCCGCAGGTATAATATGCTTCAAGAAGCAGCTGCGCCACTTCCAAGCTTGCAACACGAAAATATAGAAACATAAATGTTTTTCAGTGCCAATAAGTCCTCCGAAATGGCAGCGTGCCTACCGCTCGCAGCCACATCTCGTTTCGCCACTACACTGCCTTGAGTTGCATCACTTCGTCTGCTGCCGCCATCACACTGTGAACGCAAAAGAGCCACCACGTAGAGGCACGGCCGGTCTTGGGGGGGTCATGCACTTTTCTTCTTACGGCCTTCGCAATGGGGTCTGTTTCCTCTTCCCACCGCACCTCGGTTTCCTCCTCCCACCGCACCGCCACTGCCCATCGCTCCATAGCTGCGACCGCCGTTCACGCGGGAGAACGCGCGCTCGCTCCCAGTTCGGCCCGTGTCAATGGTAAACGCCAAGCCTTTACATTTTACCTCTTACGCTTTACGCAAGGACCGCGTAGTCAGCCCATTTGCCAAGGGAGAAATCTTAAACAACGGATGAACGTTTTGCGCACTCTCTTCTTTAGCCCGACTTAGTATGGTTAAATGTATGCTTCGAGCAAAGACGTCAACACGTTCTACTCTTATATTTGGCTAAAAAGCAAGGCTATCAGCTTCTGTTGTTCGCCTTCGGAGGGTTCTTTATGAGTGTGTAGAATGATATGGCACATGTAATACTTGGATGGCAAGTTTCAAAGAGTAAAGGATTCTGCCGAGCAAATATAGCTCCTGAAATTTCAAGCGCAGCTTCTTTAATTTTGCACAAAAGCGGCGATAGCAAGAATTCATGGTGCTCCCCAGGAAAACGCATCATGTCATTCGCGAAAGGAACGTTTATAGACGGAACCTAACCCTGGCCGCAGGAGCAGAGCACGTTGCAAGCACGCGACGTCCAAGATCTCCTCTTGTAAAGGCATTTTGAAGCTGGCGGCGTCTCACGACCGCCTTCCCACCCGATGACAACGCAAATAGGAAGTCAGCAGTTTACAGTAACTGCAAGCACGAACTAACTGCCAGCAAAGCAAAATTACTTCGAACTGCGCTCTGTCTCAATAACACGGCCTCTACGAGCGAACAGACTTATCTGAGAGGGGATGACTACCAGGTTTGCATTATTATCCTGCATTTCTGCCGCCTCGTCATCGCTTTCGATAAACCTCCGGAGAGCATGAACTTTCCTCACGTCATGCAGGAAACGAAGCAGCACCTAATAAAAAGTTTTCCGCAGCCTAACGGAGCTCCACTAAACCCCACAGCAATCTGCGTTATACCACCTTGCTTAGCTTTCAATGTAATTAACTTACAATTAACAGAGGGCATTGGATATTCAACTGCACAAGCTGAGATCTTTTACAAAGATATCTAAGTTAAATAATCTTAGGCGGCTTCAGGACACGCCGCCGGTTGAATATACGTCGACAACAAAAAATAGTACCCTTTATGGTAGCTGAAGTGTCTAGTTGGACATACATACTTTCTGAAATTGCAATACTCTGTACGCGTATTTTGTATGCGTGGCAGCATACGCAGCTTGTACTGGTTGCTTCTGTTACGTTCTGAAAACGTTAGTAAGGCCAGAATGACGACGAGAAAGCTTGCGTCCAGCTCGAAAACTGTTTATTGGGCGAACTAGCGCCCTCAAACAAAAATCAGTTCGGTGACGCAGCGATAAAACAAGTGCTCGGCCAACTAAGGTCAGAAGGACTGTCGCTCTCGGCCTTGCAAAATTTAAAGGTGGCAGGGAACTTAAAACATTAGGCGCCTAAGGCGCTTACGACAATTTTGAACATCAAGAGAGACTTGTGCGCGGCTACAGTCATTCCAGGGAAGTCTGGTGGCCTCTCGTTTGACAACAGAAGCGGAAACGCCGCGTGCCACTGGCTTTGAGTAGAGAGCAATGCATTACAATGCTCCTTGACACTTGCTCGCACATTAGTAGTTAGAATTCTTTTGAGCTATCGATACAGGCATCTCGTTTAATGAAGTGGTAACGTGTATGAGGGTGAAAATAAGTACATTCAGGACGTGCGAAAAGACATATCGGCATAATATCTACCGGCAATCAATTTATTTGACAGTACATGCGTTAGTATACATGACTCTGACTTTCCACTCTACAAGTATCGTCTCAAGCCACCATCTATCGCGCTATCGGATTTAAGGTTCACTTGTCGCAGAGAATTTTTTTCCTCGATATAGAAATTTTTTTATGGGACTAGTGAAAAGCTTTCGTTCTCTGAGTTTTCATTCCCTTCCCCTTAGCATCAACTTGTCATTCAATCACTGATCATGAGACATACCAGAGGAAGTGATCGAGTATTGCCTACAGGATTTAAAACCACAAATGCTCGACATAGTTCTGAGGAATGGGAAGGTGATTCCTGATTTTAAATGTTTTCATCGAGCAAAGATTGTGATGAAGAATCTGTGCACATGTGGACTTTGTTAAGATACGCAGCCTAAACATCTGCATTTTCTTTTCTTTGATTTTGGTCTTGCACCCACCATGAACCAGCGGGCTACAGCACGAAAGGAAGCACAAGCCACCCGCCGCCGCAGATGCAGGCGTGGAGTCAGCCGTAGGGTCGTCGCGCCTCTAGCGGCGGCAGGCGGCGTAACTCCCTCAGAAAAACTCCCATTGCTTCCGCGGCGAATGCGAACGCCGTATGAAAGAGCTCGCGCGCCCTCCTCGAGACCGGCCGTGGTAGAGGATACAAGGATTCGCAGCTCTTGAATTTCAGGTAGGGGTCGGGACCACGCGGACGGACGACAGCGAGTGTGACGTCACCACGCCAGACTCATGAGCTCTTTTATTATTTTAAATGTTAGGTATAGTTAGGTACCATCTTAGAAACTGAATTCAGTATATTGTTATTAGGATGTGGTTATTAGTCCCGGCAGCTAGGATTATCAGGTCTCATTCATGTGCCTAAATTTCAATTTGTAAACGACATAATTCAGTTCATACAAGATTATTAAAAATTTCGTGATCAATACTTAGTTACTCCTTTTCCAGGCGAGACTCTGCGTTTGCAAGACAGAATTGGTCTGGACACGTTTTTGCACGTAGTGTTTTCAGCCTGTCCGTATTCTTCTGATTTTTCTAGTAGCAATAGTCAAGTGGGGTTAAAAAGGCAAAGCAAAGGCTGGTTACATGAGGTACTTCGATGTGATGGTCAGCTGAGATAAAGCGACGCTTGATAGAATAGAGCAAGCGGAAGATGCTGATTTCACGTACAGGGGTTGAACGTTAATCGCACGACTGGGCAGGGTAAAAGAAGTATTCATACGCTATACTAGTGTCCTGTGAGGTGCAGGGGTTCGCTCTTGAAAGACAGCCAGAAGTGGGCACTGCGTCAAACCAAAAAGGCAGGGAAAGGTTGGCAGAAATAGAGGTGAAAAACTGGAAAGGACGCCTAAGTTCCACTTTAAGCGTATGACGCCATAGTGCTAATTGGTCAATGAAAATATACCCCATCCTGGATTCTAACGCGCCCTCGATTGTAACGCGCACCCGTTTTTCAAGTTCAGAAAAGAAAGTGAAATGACTTCGATTCTAACGCGCACCACATTTGCATTTTTCGATAAAGGAATACTCAAATAAGGCTGCCCGATCGCATCTTGCTCCGTAGACAACATCAACTTATTTTAAAACATCACCTTTTCCTAGGACGTTCCTCCGCGACCTCTTCTGCATCCCCAGTGTCGGTCTTGGCAGCGCGCCAAGATTCTGCGCTTCCATATCATCATGGCGCGTTAACCTTTCAACGGAATCTCCAGCGGCGGTTCGTTCGTACGCTTCCCTCAGTTGAACAATCATTTGGCAGGAATGAAACTTGGTCCACGCGGTGGCTCAGTGGTTAGGGCACTCGGCTACTGATCGTGAGTTCCCGGGTTCGAACCCGACCGCGGCGGCCGCGTTTCGATGGAGGCGAAACGCAAAGGCGCCCGTGTGTTGTGCGATTTCAGTGCACGTTGAAGATCCCCAGGTGGTCGAAATTATTCCGGAGCCCTCCACTGTGGCACCACTTTCTTCCTTGCTTCTTTCACTCTCTCCTTTATCCCTTCCCTTACGGCGCGGTTCAAGTGACCAACGATATTATGAGACAGATACTGCGCCATTTCCTTTCCCCAAAAACCAATTTTCGAAACAACTGAATCAACGTGCCAGTCCATCATTCTAGTTTTCCATAAGCTGTGCAGTGGAATAAAAAAAACGCATATCAAGAGGTTAATAAACATACTGCACTCCGGTGAACTATCGAATGGTATGGGAAGTCAAATAAATTCGATTTTACAAGGTCCGTTGCAAAACATCCAGGAATAGAGTTGCGTCCGTACAATTGATGAAGCAATGTTCAATTGTTCCAGGAACATCGCAGGGGCGGCAGTTCGCAGATGACACGAGAATGCCCTTTTTCTGGAGCCAAGTCTTCAAGGGCGATAATTCTGCATGTAACTTGTAGAGGAAAGTTTTAGTGCACGGTAAAAGCAAAATCTTTCGCACCCGCTAAGGATATCATGTCCTGGCAATACAAAGTGCACCAAGAGGTATATAGGAGGAAAAAAAAGCATCGAAATCAAGCATTGTACAAGCGTTTTCGTGGTGTTAAACTCTGTTGAAAAACGGAATGCCAGAAAAAGCACACCAAAATGTACCTCATGCATAAACCGCCTTAAGGAAGGACGGTCAGCAGTGTTAAAGGACACAGTCAATGTGGCAAAGCATTAACTAAATTTATCCGCAAAAACGCTCGAAGTATTGGGTGAGAAATGCATCGAAAAAACATAAAGCTGGTAACAATCTCTCACACATAAAGATGAACTAAACCTAGCCCATTTCCGCTACAATTCGGAAAAGGTAATCGCGTCAGATGGGTTCCATGGAAGAACCCCAAACAAAAGTTGCAAAATCTTTATGAAAGCGATGAATAGAAGTCCTGGCACAGTGAATCACGATCAAAGGTCTCCACGCCGGCGCCTTGCTGACGGGACACTCAAGATGCTCGCGAGGCCTCTCGGTTACCAAGACTCCGGTAGGCGATACCGATAATATCGATGCGCAGGAAGTGCCAAGTCGCCATTTTTGTGATGCATATGAAGATAGGGTGTTCATAAGGTAGCTTCATTTTAGATCGTAAGCACTAATCCGATGGGTACCAAGCACGAGCAAAATAGTCCGTTGTCCCGTTGTTGTTCGCAGCTGGCCCAACACGAGCGCTCCGTCCCGCGGCACTGCCCTCTCATCATCGTCTTCTACGTAGCACAAATCCGTACTTTAGCCCAAATGTAGTAAACATTCTCTGTAGTTTTAGAGCGGTAGCTCGCAAAAGTCACTCTCCAGTCCATGCCTGATTAGACAATAGTTTTACCTCGAGAAGCGCAACCTCGATACTATGGCAACCTCGAAATTTGGTCCGGGTCATTTCCAGAAATTTTGCCCAGCCCACCCCTCAAAATTTGACCCTGTTCGATTTAGACCGAAAACGATGTTCAACCACAATTGGGCGTCCCCGACACAGTGGTGACATTCAAATTTGACCCAGGCCATTGCCAAAATGCTATCGCTCAACCTTTGGGCATAACCGTGGTTAAACCCTGCCTAACCCTTTTCGTAGGCGATTCTAACGTGCATGTCTTTTTCAGACGATTTCGTCCAGGAAAAAGTGCGCGCTAGAATCGAGTAAATACGGTATGCGCAGTTGGTCATTCACTACTTTACATTCATAGATCACTGGAAGTTCATACCACTCCAGACGCAGCGGTGCAGCGGGAAGCGATGGGCCAGGCAGTCTGGATCACAAACAGGTATGCAGAAGTTACTCAGAAGGAAGGAAGTGATAGCAAGGAGAATAACAGTGAAAAATCGAGAAAAGAAGTCAATATCAGAGCTAGGAGTGGGAAACGACCGCACAGTGTTGTGGTAATAACGGTTAGCAACGGGAGAGGATACAAAGGTGCTTACGCTGGTGACTGCAACATGAGGAGAGCCGCAATTCTAATGGAGTAGGGAAAGGAAGTTACGCGAGTAGCGGTCGAGGTTTTCTCAGGGAGGACAATAAACGCAACGCAATGCTATATGAGAGAAAAAGCAAATTGTTGAAGAACATTGCAGGGCGTAACCTGGTAATGCTAGCGGCAAGATTTAATGATGTTTTCAACCATCACGCAGTAGAAGTACTTGAACGATTGGAGGAGGAAGTTGAGGATATGTAGGCACATCGTGCTAAAGTGTCTCATAAATTAATGCAACCTCATTGTGAGATTCTTGCTGTTGACATCCTTTGCCGCAATGTGCCCCTGTTACAGTGGAAAATATCTACTTCCCCGCAGGTGTCCGTAGGAAGGATGGGCTAGATGCTTTACGGCGCAACCACAAAAATGTAGTTCTGGCTGGGGACTTCAATTCGCATAATGTTATATGGTGTTTCAGGACAGACTACAGCGGGCATTTACTTTGGTCTTGGATGTCAGCAAATGATGTGTGCTGTTACAACAGTCGCGCCGTAACTTACATGAGAGAAAATTCTCATTCACCTATTGATTTAACGATAGCTGTCAATGGTATTGGTTTATCTTCGTGGTCTACAATTGACCACGATAAGTCAAGTTACTACACCCAATCACTTTCACCATTGCACACAGTCTGGTTAGGGCGTCTGGGTAAATATAAAAATTTGTCAATAATACAGTGCTCAAGAAACTTCTAGGCGAGGCCTTCTCGTCTTTTGTCCCCTCGAATAAATCTAACCGGGGTCCTCAAGTATTAACTTCCGTGTTAGACGCCACTCGGCGATCAGTTAAGTCAGGCGTTCAAAATAAAAGTCCTTCGAGTGGGTGGAATGAAGCCTGTGAAAAAAACCTATCGTCCGAGGAAATCCGCCTGGAAGAGCCTAGCGCATAACAAGTGCCTTAAGAACTGGATAAATTACAAATTCTTTGCAGCACCTTTAAAAAGAACAATATCTGAAGCTAAGGATGAATACAGTGCAAATCTGAACACCTATTTGTCTAACCCAGTCAACCGGTAGTCTCTCTATAGATACACGGAACGTACTAACGCGCTGCCCTCTTCTCATATCGCTCAGTCCACACTGCAGCATTTCCCCTCGGGAAGAGAAAGACCAACTGGTGTCTATAGCTCAAGATCTTGCTGCTCGTTTTCATGCTCACAATGACTTTCCTTGAACCCCATTTCATTTGGGTGCAGGCTTCGCTAAGGTCTCTATACCTGATTTAGCATCTGTAGTAAATTGTCTACAGTCTGCTGCCCCTGGAGTTGACGGAGTAACAGTTGGCATGCTGAAAATACTAATGCAAGACTGCCCCGCACCTCTTGCAGATTGAAAACTGGTCTTTGGAAAAAGCTTGGGTTCCACAAAATTGGAAAACAGAGCAAATAATTCTATTGCTAAAGGACCAGAAAAATGGTTTTGATCTCGGCAATATTCAACCGATTGCTCTCACATCAGATTTGATTAACCTTGCAGAACGGGTAGTCTTCAGCCGCCTCACGAATCATGTTCTGTCTGCTCAAGGCTTCCGCGAGGCTCAGATTGGTTTCCGCCATGGGTGTTCAATTTGGACCGCGCACGTAGACTTGGAGAGCCGTATTAGGGTTGCTATGGAGCAAAAAGAGGCATCAGCTCTGGTTACTTTGGATATGGCAAAGGCGCATGCCAGCGTTGAGCACAGCGTTAAGTTAAAAAGCCAGCTGGTGTAAAATCTTGGTACCTCTTCGCCTGGATAAGGGAATTCTTAAGGAATAGATCGTTCTTTTGCACTCAGGGTACGTTAAATTCTAACATATACGCTCAGTCTGGAGGGGCCCCACAAGGCTCCGTTCTTTCGCCGTTGTTGTTCAATACACTGATGTGTGATATCCCTCTTCACCCGGTCGTCAAAGTTGGTGCACGCGGATGATATTGCTTTTTTCGCTTCTGCCACAAATATTCATATTCAGTATTAGTTGTCGCAAGAGTATTTAAATGCTCTGAAAGTATGGCTGCACAGCCTGATGTTAAGTTTAAATGTCAACAAGTGTGCCGTCCTTGTTTTCCCAGTCATCCACTCCTTACATTTCTTTGTCGTATCAATCTATCCAAATCCAGCGAGGTGATTTCATTAAATACTTGGGTATAATATATGACCCGCAGTTAGACTGGCGGCCCCAGATTAGAAGCATTGTGCTTAAATGTGAGCGTGCCCTTGGCCCGTTGGGGAGGATCAGCAACACAAAATTCGGTACGCGTCGGGACACTCTGCTCTTTCTTTATATGGCCTATGTAAGGCCAATACTCGAATGCTGCTCTGTTCTCTTTTCTGGGTGCCCAAGGTACAAGCTTGAACCCCTGTTTGTCCGGTTGTCAAAAATTTCTGTATCAATAAATTCTGTGGAACTGCTTAACCACAGCTGCGCTGATACTGTTGTCTCCTTTGACGACACCCTCCCAGGGAATGCTTATAATCTGCCTTCCAATCTATTAAACGGGCTTACTGAAGTGTATCTGGAAAATTTTCCTAACCATATTATAGTTTTTACAGACGCCTCCCAGCAAAATGAAAAGGCAGCCATTGGCATTTACTCAATGGCTCTTGGTTCGAGTTAATCATTTTTCATTCATACCTCTATTTTTGTCGCCGAGTTTCTGGCCATTGGGTTGGCCTTAATAAGGATTCCCTGCAGTATCTTTCCGCTTATACTTTAAGACAGCCTTTCCGTGTTGACAGCGCTCGAAAAATCGAGGGGTACTCCTATGAGCCGCTCCCTTCGACTGTACACTTTCATTGTGTCCCTGGGCACTGCGGAATTGCTTCTAATGGGAGGGCCGATTTTTTAGCAATGGTGGGCATATTGTTCCGTTCGTCCCGAAATACTGTCTACTTGACTGTAGCAAGCTTCCAACGGTTCCAGCGTCTCCACTACTTGAGCTATGAGCCTATCCTTGCAGCAGCATATTTTCAACACCTGGTATTTCCTTTAAGTGTACGAATGTGTAGTTCAAGGCAATGTGAGGTGTGTATGACCCTCCTGACACTGCATAATACCACGACTAAATCTCTATTTATGTCGATCAGGGTTATCTATGACCAACATATCTGAGTCATGTGTCGAAATTGAGTCAAGAGATCACTTTTTCCTCTTTTACTGGTGGTTTGCTTCTCTCCGTAGAACATACTTGGAGATCTCCCTCGCTCGACTGGGGCTACCTCTGTCTATTCAGATTCTCCTCTGCTTCGGGGCAAGCGTCAAAGTATATGCCTTGAAACCCGTGTGCGATTCTATTCACGAATATAGAATTGCTTAAGGTAGATTCGTCTACTAGAATGTGAATTCACCGCGGTTTCATTTCATTTTTATGTCTATTTTTAATCAAAATTTTAGTCTTGGTCACATCCAATTACTGCACTCTTTGCCCATGAATGCGTTTGTATCAGCAATGCACCCTCGCCAATCGCCCACCATGGGTTATGTGCCATTAAGCCTGAGGATGTCATCATCATCATCACTGCAGGCGCAGACCTTGGTGTGAACAGTACCGGAGGTGCGTGGGCGGACCAAAGAGGTCGAAAGAGCAGTGCTAACAGTGAATCAGGAGGCCAGGAAGTTCGACCTATTAAAGGGCTTCGAAACTGCAGAAATAAACATGAAGCACGAGGAGCAGGCGTTGGCAGAATTTTTGGACAAGATGGCATCCATTTTAGGGGAGCGCACAAAGGCTGGCATCTAACGGGCGGCGCAGTAGCTTTTTTAGGAGGTCCGCGGGAACTGTGGATGTAGGAATATGCGGCAGTGAGGAAAATAATAATGGAGCCTGAGGACTACAAAATGGGCACCAACAGTAGCAGGAAGAAAAATATAAAAAGTAATGTTAACAACAGGGTCTGTAGCGTAAAAATGCAAGAGGGAAGAAAGAGGGTAAAATGCTTAAAAACAGAACAGCAATTAAAGAAAAAATACTAGGTATACATACTCCCTCTATCTCAGGAATCTGGAAGACCCACCGTTTATTAATGGCTATGTCTTTGGGGGAGGGGGAAACAACGCATAAAGGGAGGGGGAATTTGATATCCCATTACATCACGGAACAAAGTCGCAAATAAATCAACTTGCAAACAACTTGTCTGGGTATCAGGAACAATTGCCGGTAAAATGGCACGGCTAAGGTTAGCTTATTTATGGGAAGGGGACAATTCGGGAATAAAAAGAAAGGCGTTAAATGTATCAATTGCGGCGCCAAACAGTTTACAGACGGGGGAGATGAATGATCGCATCCGGGATCCGAACGAATGCAGATAGTAACGGGAAGAATAGTGGGCAGTGCCAACGTGTCATTCTAAATTCGCGCCATATCGCTGCTAGCCTCATCGGTGCCATCCATGTCGCTACCGCCCATTCTGCGCAAGCGCTGCTGTTATCGCCTGGGAGCTGCACCACGGCTGGGGTGGTTCCCTTCGCTTTGGCAGCGGCGGTGGAGCACATCGCGCCCAAAATGCTGAATCTTTGCTTTTCCACTGTCACAGATTAGTAATCTGCTGTTAAGTGGCCTTCTCGCTGTTTCACGCGCGCTCTGCTGTTTGCTGCCAGTGTGATGGGCTGTTGACTATACAAGAAGCGACATGCACTTTTCAAAAAGTTTCAGGCTGAAATTAAAGTGATAACCTTTCATACGTAAATTTTTTGTTCCATTATGGATTGGCGTAGCACTTTTCGATGTGTGGTGAGCGATGAAAGTCTCGTGTTAACCTGATCAGAGTGTGAATTTTCATTTCGCATTGGAACTTTCTCCGGCGTCACTGAGCAACAGTTTAAGCAAAAAAAAAATTTTTTTTAATGAAAATGTGAATTGTGTGGACCAGGAAACAGTAAGAGCACAGCTGCAAAGAAATCTGATAGTGATGTGATCACTAAGCTAGCAGATATGGACCGAAAGCTCAACATGCTGCTCGTCCTGCCGACCAAGGTGAATGGCATAGAATATTTTACACAGCTGCTCCCGGACCGCTTTGATGCCATACAGCAGTGCCAAGATACCCAAGAAAGAGAACCCAAAGATATCAGGCGCAAGGTCAGGAACACTGAAAAATCTAGAGTTAGCAAGCAGATGGCACAGTTACAGATGGAGATAGATGCACTTGAGTGGCGTAGCAGCAACCTTAATATCAAGATCCTTGGTGTCCCTGAGACAGACGGGGAAGATCTTTTAGAAAAGGTGAATGACCGATCGAAAGGACTTGGATTGAAAGAAGTAACTAGAGAGGACGGGCTGGCACTTCACAGATTGCCATCCACGCCTGGAAAGATTCCAGGGATAATCATGAGATGTTCACATCAAGAACTTAAGAGTACTTTTATATCAAAAAGAAAGAAACTAAATGATTCCAATGGCAAGCGATACATCTGTGAAAATTATGACGTCTCCATATGACGTCTTACTTTCGCTAAAGATTGGGCAAAGAGATCTGGCTATCAGCTTGGCATTCAAGCGGCAAGGTTCTTGTGCGTAAAGCTCCAGGTTCAATTGCGACACTCATGAAGAGTGAAAGTGATTTAGATACTCTACTTTTGTAAACATGCATTCTCTTTAAGGGCATCACTGAACTTTAATTTTCTTTATGAACAGTTTGATGCATATAACAAAAACAGAATGGTTTACTTCTCCTGTCTTCGATCAAACACGAGTTAGCTGTGTCCATATGAATGTGCAGTCGCTAAAAAGGAAATTTCTAGATCTAGAGGACTATTTCGCCGATATACACAGGTACTGTGCCATCGTTATGTTCAGTGAGTATCGCACAGTGAAAACTCTGAGATATTCAAATTACCAAATAAAAACGTTTTGTTTGAACAAGTCATCAAGACGTGGAGGAGGTGTTATTGATAGATGATTCTCTGAAAGCTGATTTGTTGCCCGGTTTCTGTCGCGTTACTGATAATTACGAAATGCTTTCTCTCGAAACTAAAGGTCTGGTTGTTGCAACACGTTATAGACCCCCTGATGGGGTCTACAACGTGTTGGGTGATGGGGTCTATAACCATTACTGAAAACTCTCTAAAAGCATTTCAAACGACAATTTGTTGGGATTCAATTTATTCACAAACTACACCAGAAAGCACGTGTGATATTTTAAATCTAAGTTTGTAGAGGTATATAAGAAACACTTCGTAGATAAAGAGCGGAATATCATTCAGATCCGGAACGATGGGTAACAAAAAGCTTTTAGGAAGAATGAGAAAACGAGAAAGTATGTACTGGAAATTCTTAAAATTCGAGACCCACAGCATCGCCAATTCTTTAAGCCTGTCAGAAACAATTTAACTAAAGAATTAAGACAAGCAAGAAACGCTTAATATGCTCGGGAGTTCGTGTCTTGCACTGGGCAAAGTGAAACACTCTGGAAAAATATAAACTCTCATACTCAACGAAAACAAAAAGAAACCCACCAAAGAAAATTTATTAAATGAATGCCTAGTAAAAGGCCAAGAATTAGCTGATGCATGTAACCAATACTTTGCAATCAAAGACTCTGTCTCAAATCCAAGCTTCGCCAATGATATCCCAGAACTACCACATCAGTTTTTTTGGCGCCAACTAATATTGTTGAGATGTGCTTTGTTTACTTAGCTTTAAAAATTCGCGTAGCTGCTACGTGAATGACCTACTATATATGCCCTATTAAGAATGCAGTACTTTAAATTGTTCCCATTTTGGTGTACATTTACAACTTGTGCATATATTGGGGTATTTTTCCCGAGAGAATTAAAACTGCAAGAGTAACAGGCATTTTTAAGAAAGGTGACATGTAGAACATAAACTACCGTCCAATATCGATCCTCCCAGTTTTCTCAAAGGGATTGGAAAAAATCATTCTCACTCGGATGTTATCATTTAGCAACAAATATCAGCCCATAACTAAAAAACAGGTTAAAAGAGCTGGTAATTTTAGCTCAGAAAGGGCACTTATTAATAAACCTTGAAAACAAAATACTTACTATTGGTTATTTCCTGATTACACGCAGGCATTTGACAACATCATTCACAGTATTATTGTAACTAAACTAGAATGGTATGGCATCAGGGGCACACCTCATGCGTTATTATCCTCTGATTTACAAACCCGGCACCAATTTATCTCATTAAATGAAGTCATGTCGCAAACTAGGGAAATAATTTCAAGTGCACCACAGGGAAGTCTTCTCGGGCCGTTACTTCTTAGCCTTTACATTAATGATCTAGTACATATTTACAAACAAGCAAAATTTATGGTTTATGCTGATCACGTATTTTTCTATTGTCCTTCAGTTACACAGATTTAATTATAATGACAAATGAACTCCTCGATAGGCTTTCTATTTGGTCTAAAAGCAACAGTCTGCAAGTAAAGTGCAATAAAACCACAGCTATAATTTTCGTACTGAGGGTAGAGAAATCCCAGACAGCCATAGTATAACGTACGGGTTTAGGCATATTGAGGTTGTTAATACATTTAAAACTATCAGTGTAACCTTCTCGAACCACTTACAAAGAGGTGAGAACACAAATTTTGTCCTGAAGAAGCTCAGCACTACAGTTATGTTAAATCACAATGAATATATATTTTCTACGTCTCTTAAGTACTATGTAATGCTCTGTTTGCCTCGCACATTAATCACGGCTTTTTGGTACTCCGTGAGATCCTAATATTTTCACCATGCATAGAAGGACCACGCATATTGCCCATGCATCCTACACTGAACTTAGTGACCCTCTTTGAGAGACATAACACAAAAAATCCGAGGCATTTACACATATCGACTCCTGCACGAATTCTGTTTTAGTATAAACATAATTCTACATTACTTGACATCACTGATTTACGCCTAAACGTACCCGCCTACAGTACACACCGCTCTGAAAAGCGTGAGGTTAAAACACACAGGACAAATTCCAGTAATCAAATTATTGAGAACAATTTACCGCGGTTATTAAATGTCCTTAACGAAATTAGAATCAATATCAAAAATATGAGCCCCGCACATTATCAGACTTATATTGAGTTCATCTATACTTCAGAGTGATTATTTAGGGTGTTGTAAAAGGTATTTTCCATCCTATCTCTTAAGTATATCTGGATGATTGTTTTCCAAGGACCGGTTACGTGCGTATGTGGCGCTTTGCATGTTGTGCTTCTCCACACTGCCACATGTAAAAGCAGTCGAGGTCATCTCAAGCTGCACTGTAGGAGCTTTTATCTCGGCCTGCTCCGTTATGTAAAATGTAAATCAATAAAAGGAAAAAGAAAGAAAGAAGGAAAGAAAGAAAGAAAGAAAGAAAGGAAGAAAGAAAGAAAGAAAGGAAGGAAGAAAGAAAGCAGGGAAGGAAGGAAGAAATCTAGAAATAAAGGAAGCAAGGAAAGAAAGAAGGAAGCAAGGAAACAAAAGAAGGAAGGAAAGAAGGAAGGAATGAAGGGAAGAAGGAAGAAAGGAAGGAAGAATTGGAGGAAAGAAAGAAGGATCGAAAAATGACAGAAAGAAGGAAGGGAGGAAAGGAAGGAGGAAAGAAAGAAACAAGGAAGGAAGGAAAGAAGGAAGGAAGGAAGAAGGTAGCAAGGAAGGAAGGAAGGAAAGAAAGAAAGAAAGAGAGAAAGAAAGGAAGAAAGAAAGAAAGAAAGCAGGGAAGGAAGGAAGAAATCTAGAAATAAAGGAAGCAAGGAAAGAAAGAAGGAAGCAAGGAAACAAAAGAAGGAAGGAAAGAAGGAAGGAAAGGAGGAAAGAAGGAAGAGAGGAAATAACGAAGGAAAGAAGGAAGGAATGAAGGGAAGAAGGAAGAAAGGAAGGAAGAATTGGAGGAAAGAAAGAAGGATAGAAAAATGACAGAAAGAAGGAAGGGAGGAAAGGAAGGAGGAAAGAAAGAAACAAGGAAGGAAGGAAAGAAGGAAGGAAGGAAGAAGGTAGCAAGGAAGGAAGGAAGGAAGGAAAGAAAGAAAGAAAGAGAGAACGAAAGGAAGAAAGAAAGAAAGCAGAGAAGGAAGGAAGAAATCTAGAAATAAAGGAAGCAAGGAAAGAAAGAAGGAAGCAAGGAAACAAAAGAAGGAAGGAAAGAAGGAAGGAAAGGAGGAAAGAAGGAAGAGAGGAAGTAAGGAGGGAAAGAAGGAAGGAATGAAGGGAAGAAGGAAGAAAGGAAGGAAGAATTGGAGGAAAGAAAGAAGGATCGAAAAATGACAGAAAGAAGGAAGGGAGGAAATGAAGGAGGAAAGAAAGAAACAAGGAAGAAAGGAAAGAAGGAAGGAAGGAAGAAGGTAGCAAGGAAGGAAGGAAGGAAAGAAAGAAAGAAAGAAAGAAAGAAAGGAAGAAAGGAAGAAAAAAAGAAAGAAAGCAGGGAAGGAAGGAAGAAATCTAGAAATAAAGGAAGCAAGGAAAGAAAGAAGGAAGCAAGGAAACAAAAGAAGGAAGGAAAGAAGGAAGGAAAGGAGGAAAGAAGGAAGAGAGGAAGTAAGGAAGGAAAGAAGGAAGGAATGAAGGAAAGAAGGAAGAAAGGAAGGAAGAATTGGAGGAAAGAAAGAAGGATCGAAAAATGACAGAAAGAAGGAAGGGGGAAAGGAAGGAGGAAAGAAAGAAACAAGGAAGGAAGGAAAGAAGGAAGGAAGGAAGAAGGTAGCAAGGAAGGAAGGAAGGAAAGAAAGAAAGAAAGAGAGAAAGAAAGGAAGAAAGAAAGAAAGCAGGGAAGGAAGAAATCTAGAAATAAAGGAAGCAAGGAAAGAAAGAAGGAAGCAAGGAAACAAAAGAAGGAAGGAAAGAAGGAAGGAATGAAGGGAAGAAGGAAGAAAGAATTGGAGGAAAGAAAGAAGGATCGAAAAATGACAGAAAGAAGGAAGGGAGGAAAGGAAGGAGGAAAGAAAGAAACAAGGAAGGAAGGAAAGAAGGAAGGAAGGAAGAAGGTAGCAAGGAAGGAAGGAAGGAAGGAAAGAAAGAAAGAAAGAAAGATAGAGAGAAAAAAAGGAAGAAATAAAGAAAGCAGGGAAGGAAGGAAGAAATCTAGAAATAAAGGAAGCAAGGAAAGAAAGAAGGAAGCAAGGAAACAAAAGAAGGAAGGAAAGAAGGAAGGAAAGGAGGAAAGAAGGAAGAGAGGAAGTAACGAAGGAAAGAAGGAAGGAATGAAGGGAAGAAGGAAGAAAGGAAGGAAGAATTGGAGGAAAGAAAGAAGGATCGAAAAATGACAGAAAGAAGGAAGGGAGGAAAGGAAGGAGGAAAGAAAGAAAGAAACAAGGAAAGAAGGAAAGAAGGAAGGAAGGAAGAAGGTAGCAAGGAAGGAAGGAAGGAAGGAAAGAAAGAAAGAAAGAAAGGAAGAAAGGAAGAAAGAAAGAAAGAAAGAAAGAAAGAAAGCAGGGAAGGAAGGAAGAAATCTCGAAATAAAGGAAGCAAGGAAAGGAAGAAGGAAGCAAGGAAACAAAAGAAGGAAGGAAAGAAGGAAGGAAAGGAGGAAAGAAGGAAGAGAGGAAGTAAGGAAGGAAAGAAGGAAGGAATGAAGGGAAGAAGGAAGAAAGGAAGGAAGAATTGGAGGAAAGAAAGAAGGATCGAAAAATGACAGAAAGAAGGAAGGGAGGAAAGGAGGAAAGAAAGAAAGAAACAAGGAAGGAAGGAAGGAAGGAAGGAAGGAAGGAAGGAAGAAGGTAGCAAGGAAGGAAGGAAGGAAAAAAAGAAAGAAAGAAAGAAGGAAAGAAAGAAAGAAGGAAAGAAAGAAAGAAAGAAAGAATGAAAGAAGGAAAGAAAGAAAGGAAGAAAGAAAGAAAGAAAGAAAGAAAGAAAGAAAGAAAGAAAGAAAGAAAGAAAGAAAGAAAGAAAGAAAGAAAGAAAGAAAGAAAGAAAGATCGACTAAACCTTCGGAAGACGTTAGCAAAACGCGGTTACAAGATTGATGGCTCAAAAGCGGGACAATGATATAAAGATAAAAATTAAGGATTAAAACTTAGGCAAAAGTAAAGGCCAATAGAATTTGTAATTAATGAAATTGGCGAATTGATATATAATGACGTTAAATTTGACAGATTGGTTAGAGGAATGCAAAGAAATATACACAGAGCATACTGGCACCGGTCACCACCCCGTTCCAAAGGGGACGCTCCTACCATTCGTTCATCCAATCCGCCATTTTTTCCATACATGAAAGTTGATGGCGCCTGGCGGATGCGGGGCACCTATACAACATTCATATGCGCTCTACTTTTTCATTGCCCTAGGAATTGTTCGGCGGCAAAGCGGGGTCGCGGTCTTTTCAAACACGTCCCAAACACTCCGCCTGATGTCAGCTATAATGCTAGCTTATTGCGCGACGGCCAGGTATTTTTTCAGCACTCTGGCCGATGCTGCCTCATTTGACAACGCACACTGAAAACTAGTGTGAATCTCGACCATAACCGATCACAAGCTATCGGCCACTGCGGCTTGGGTATTTTTTTTCGGTATTCGAATTCTGTTAAGTATTTATGTTTAATTTACATTACAAAATATTCGAGTAACTCGATGGCTTTTAATTAACATCATCCTACTGAATTATCGCACAATTTTCCACTTTTCTCTACTAGTGCTTGAAAGGAATGCAAATGGTTTCGAAGGGTCTTGCGTTTGTTGAAAAACACATAGAAAGGTGGAATTGTACTCCACTGTGAGAAAATTCAAATTGAAAATGCAGACAAAACACGAGAAATTTCACAAAGGGCAAAACAATATAAACACATGAACACCAGGAAAAATATATAATAAATACTTCCACACCAAGTCGCTGGATAAGAAAGAAATTGAGAGGATACCGTAATCAGTGCCGTCTGCCGAAAAAAAATATATACAGTTGACAGAGAAAGTAGTGTGCACCATCCTTGTGCAGAGCGCTCGAGCGGTGCACTTCCCTGCAAACAAATCCAGATGTTTTCGCAGCCTCTAGGGCACAGAGGCAACAATTTCCCAGTTGTAGTGCCGGATAAGTGAAGAAAGCTGGGCGAGTTGCTATATATCCAGGATTCACAACATAGCAGCAAACACGGACAAAAGAGAAACTACAAAGGGAGACCAAGCTGCCTTTTGTGCGTGTTTGCTGCGCTGTTGTGAATTACGAGTACCAGATAGACTCGCAAACAAAGTAGACGCGAGCATTTCGTGCAGAAATCAGGGGCTGCTCTCTCATTTAAGTTTTTGCTACCCGTTATGCACCGCTCGAGCGCTCTACACAAATGTGACGCGGGCCGTACAGTGCGTTATTGCTTCCTTTTTATAAATGCAGCTCATCGTAAAAAAAATGAAAAGCAGGTCATGAAACGAACGAAACGTGAAGTACGGTGTGATAGGAAATTCATTCCTTAAATCTGCTGTTATTAGCCTTTTCCTTCCTTCTCACAATTCAAATTCTAGACGAGATCACGTATAATGAAGGCGTGACACCTAAAGCACGTCTTTTCACTGTATCCTGCAGTGCTAAACTAGTCGATTCACCAACAGCATATGCGCTTGTGTAGACGCAAGAATAGGACTCAGAATCTTAAGCTTCCGAAACGAAGGCAATTTACAAGAATTCATGGCGCGACATGCCTCTACTCTGATGAAAACATCATGTCGACACAAGCGACCAGCGCTTCCAGACTCGCTCGCACTAAATTCTAAAGTGGTCTTTATGTACGCGGTATCAACGTGGCGTTCCCAAATTTCACATATCGGATGAACGGAAGGATAATGGGCATATAAAATTATGAACCATATGCGGCGGAACGATAAGGGTGCCGTCAGAGCTGGCAGGGGTGCTCTGGTCTCATGGCGCTCCCGACGCGACACCCGAATGCTTCCCAGAAGGGCTGCACATCCCGCAGCGCCATGTTGCAGCGCGATCGGGCCGAAGCAGCACGGCCGAGACCGCTGGGTACAGCCTGTCCGCACAGCTGGAAGCAGTGCGCGGCGAAGAAGGCTCGTTCCTCGCCGCCCAGACGTTTGGAAATCTCGGACATCAGCGCAGATGCAGAGGAACCGCCGCCGCTAGCGTTGCGTATCTTCTCGAAGGCGGCGTAGGCGATGCGCACTCCCATCTGGTCCATCAGCACCTGCGATAGGGGTCGTCTCAAGGATTTCTTTGAAAAAGCGCCATCTAGCTCTGAAAAGCACGATCGGCATCACTGCCAACTTGTCTAGGAAAGAGCACTATATCAAAAAGGCACGATTGTCGGAGGAAACTTGTCTTTAAATAGCCCACAGGCTTGTCTTGCAAAATACGATGTCTTGCAAAATCATGAACAGCGTCGCCCAAACCTGTCTTAACCATTTCGCTACCGAAGACGAGCTAGGATCGCCTACACAGTTTGTACAGCTCTCCTCCGAAGACGAACTATAGCCACGCCGTTGTCAGCGCAGGTTCCCATCACCTAGAGAAATATCAGCTTGGTTCTCATACGGTGCCGTTAACATAAGGCGCTATAGAAAATAAAAGCTTGATGGACTTTCAAATCTGGCCGAAAATAAGTTAAATCCTAATCACAGGCAACTGGATATAGAGGTCCGCGGTTATGACGTTTCCCACGCGGTTGTGACGTTTCCGAAAAAACAGCTGAAGACAAATGTGTATCGATGCTTTGTCAGATTCAGAAGCAGAAATAAGTCTCTCTTCTCATAGTGAGGGGGATGGCACGGAACTGTTGTGATCTTTTCGGAGTCAATGGATTCTGAAGACGACGACGTTTCGGCGAGCCCGCAGTGGTTGATGGTTAACGTCGACAATCATCAACCTTCGCCTCCGTGTTTTCCAATCACAGGTGGGAAGAAGACGCATGTGAACTTATAAGACTTAACATAGTAGAGGTTATGATTGCTTGGAACGTTCAGCATCGCAACCGAAATAAGAAAGGATGAGCGTCCAATTTGGCCCCACGCCTCATTGGACGTCACTTTCCGCGGTACCTATCGGAGCTGCTTCATTTGCTTCATAGCGGTCAGAGGACGACAGAACGAGTCACCCGAAAAATTACGCGCAGTGCCCTATGCTTTGAGATGCACCACACAAATGCCACCCTTTAGCTGGCAGAGAAGTTGTTTTTTTTTTTTCAATGAAGTTACTACTTCCAACCACTTGCCTTGAAAGTAACGGCGCATGAAAGCGAGCTTTCCAGGCGAACACTTCAAGCACTACAACGAAAGCTCCTCCAAATTTCTGAAGCCGCAAAGTTTACCAGTGAAGCCGAAATATTTTTTTCTCAATAATGTACTTTTGTGTTTGTGCTGAAATAAAGTTCAGTTTCTCACTCTTTATGTCAATGATTGTCTCGGTGGAATCCAGTAAAAAATAAATTATGCGGTATTTCACATCACTTTTTCGCAAACATAATCTGTGAGGTAGATGAAAGAATGATCAGCGTCGCGGCAAACACCTCTTCGAAAGAGCAGTACCTTGGAAAAGCACAACCAGCGGGGTAGCAACCTTCTCTCGGAAAAAGAGCTATCTTAAAAATGCATTAGAAATTTGTTGCGTAAGCACATTGGTAGGAGCAGTTGCGCTGCCCGGAACATGAATGACAGCCACAAATGTCGCCGCGCATCTTTCGCAAAAACAATCGTGAAGTGGACGGTAATGTGATGCCGAAGATGGCTGCGGTGGTTGCCGCGCGATCCTGATGCTCCTAGAGGGCGCTTCGTACGAGCACTGCGTGATCGTCGTCGCAACATTAGCCGACAAGTGAGCGCTATAGGAGCAATGGCTGATGCCGAGACTATTTAGCACGGCCGATGACGTCATAAGTATTGTGGATTGCCGGTTAGTGCATGAGTGCGAGGGAGAAATTTATGACCCCGTCGCTGGCTTTGTAAGGTTCCCCCTTCCATAGGGATCGTTGTCAAAAAAGAGACCGAAACGCAAGCGGAATTCGTCCCTAAAAATCCTGAAATGACAAAAATTCTGCAGAAGCACTAAAAACTGCTTACGTTTTGGGAATGCGAAAGCATGTCATGGACGGAAGACGCAGACGTTTGGTTCCAGATGCTATGTGAGTTTATTGCAGGCGACCAGTATTTTTTTTTCGAAGCACGACACCACCCACATACACACATGCGCGTATGCCACCACCTGAAACGCTGTACAACGAACGGTTGCATCACAATGTTTGTACGAGTATCACCGCATCAATTGCGCCACAGGAAGGTCGGCCAGTGGCGGGTATATATAGAAGAACGACGTGTAATGTATTACCTGAACTGGTGGCGCTCGGCTTGCTTTGTGCGTCACACGGCCGCTTAGTGACGTCACCCTATTTTTCTCGCCATCGTTGCGATTTTCTCCGCTATCGTTGAATACACACACACCAACGCACGCCGCCGGCTTTTATCGTAATGGATCTAGTAATGCTTTAGTATTAATAAAAAGTTTCTTGACGAAATTCATTCACTTTATCTGCCTAAATGGCATTATATATTGCGCCCCTGATTTACGCGTAAGGCATCCACCAAAATTTTCTGCCTGGACAGTGATTCAACCTCGAGCATACCAGGAAGAATACTTCACCGCAATTTCGGGTGACTATTATCTAGCGCGAACTCTGCCACTAAGCTGTCAGCCAGCGAAGCGGACAGTTTCGGACCAGAAATTCTCAAAACACTATAGTCATTCGTATTCCGGTGATGGTCTCACAGCTACGCAGTGCTGAAATTGACGCTCTTATGCACAAGCCATGCAGTCTGCCGGGGCTCCACACGGACAACATGAATTGTAGGTGAGGGACATGCAACTAAAAATGGAAGGAATTTCGTCCGGTCTTAAATAGTACTGGTAAACGAGCAAGGTTTCGAGCAGGCTAATAAGTAGTTTTTTTTTTCGTTTCCTGCTCCGCTGATAATAAAACACTCTCAAATGCGGCTCACCGTCAAATAGGTTAATTGTAGAGTGACTGAGCAACTTTTTTTTCACAAGCGTAATTCAAAAATACCTCAACTTCCCAGATTAACCCGCAACGTGGCACTCTCTCTGTGACCACGTGACTAAAAGCTATAGTAGCTGACCCGGTGGGTTGTCATCGCCACAAAGCTGTCAATACTTTCCGGCGATAGACAGTGTCTTGGTTTTATGAACGAGGATATACGATGGAGAACCCGTTCTTGTGACGCTATATAAGACGCACACTTGGAGAGAAGACTGCACTTTGTTTCGCCTGATCTTGGTGGTTTTAAGAACGACCGTGAGCGAACTCGGACTTCGACTATATAACCAAATATTGCACTCGGAAACCTGTACTTCATTCACACTCTTTGCACACATTATTGGCATGAAAAGCCCTAGCGGCCTGAGCACCCACCTCGCATGGGGAGGTGCGGAGTTCGATGCCCATTGCCCCCGCGTACCTACCGGCCACACAACTGGTACAAGTTTTCCCCTACTCCGGTACTCGGCTTCGTTAGGGTTAAATGCATGGGAAGTGGGTCTCTGACCCCACCCTATGTAGAATAAAATACCTTGTACTGTGGTGCTGTTTGGCTTCTGATGCCCATGCTCCATAAAATACCATCATCATCATCATCAACATAAATTAAACACTGAAGCCGTTTCTAAAGCTTAATTTTGAAACCTTAAAAAGCGTGTACTCTTTATGCGTTCGGTGGGTGTGAACCAGGCCAGAGTGCTCTTTTAGTGCTCTCCATTTTCTGAGCGCATACTAAGCTGTTGTGCAGTAAAGTTTTAAATTTGTTATCGTGGTCATCTTCTTTTTCCTTCTGACGGTAGTACACAAACCAGGCCACCTAGCACAGTATCACTGTCGCTTTGACGCTGCTTCACCAAACGCTCAGCCGCAGTCAAAAACTAGAGTGGCATGGTGGAATAGCGGCGCGCGGCACTACTAAATCGGGGTGTGAATGGCCGCCTTCCAATGAAATGTAACTACTGCGCGCACCAGTCGTAAACCAACCTGACTAGTGAAAACCGTGGTGCATCGACGTTCAGGAATTCGCCTGCCCACCGCACATGTCGCAGCAGAGAGACGGGCTCGTCTTCAGCCCTTCGCCACCGTCGCCTGTTCACCGGACCACTTGTTGACGTCACGAAGTCATCTGGCGAAAGACTTAAGTTGCTTCTTTACAGTAGATGGTCGTACCTGTGCTGCCTCGGCTTCGCCGAAGACGTCGTGCTCGTGTTCGGGACGCCTGTTCCTGAGGCAGCTGAGCGCTTTTTGGTAGATGGAGGCTGTGTCAGGAGTGTACGAAGGCACGTCCCGGCTGAAGCCGTCTCGTGGTCCCAGAACGGGGTCCAGGAAAGCGGCCACCTGTGAACCCACCGTGGAGCCCAGGGCACCCAGGTTCAGGCCGTCAGGAGCCACCTCGTCCTCCGCCAAGAAGGGACCGAACATGAGGTCAGGAGACACACGCACAACCGGGTCGAACGGATCCACGTGCACTTTGGCTTTGCGCAGGGCGTCCAGCTGCGACGTGTAAGAGGCGATTGGTGTAGTAGCTTTCATCTATCGATCACAAATGCCGGATTCACAAACTTACCTGCACCGTTGCTTGCACTGCTTGCTTTGTAAGAGGAGTGTGTTGCAAGTGCACCGTTTAAAGAATTTTTTCTCTCCAATAAAGTCTTTCGACTTATTTAGTGGCCAGTCAACAGGCCAATAAAATAATTGAGCGGTCGACCAATTAAATTATCAGTTTCTTTGATTCACTGATTTATTTACTTACTTACTTATTTATTTATTTATTTATTCATTCATTGATTGATTTTCCTTTTCCCTGAACGTACGTTGTGCAACACTCCATTTTAAATCGTCTAAGTAGACAAGACTGACTTTGCATTCCGGAATTCAACATAGCGAAAAGGGCGCCCACCCCTAAGAAAGAATATCGCGTTTAAGAAATGTAAATTCCTAGACTCGTGGCCCGAACTGGGGCGTTTCATTTTTATTTTATTTTTTGCGTCTCCCCCCATAGCGTTGTTTAGTTGTGGAGAACATGGCAGTCCGCTCTTCGGAAGGTAACAGCGACACCTGTGGATGTTTTAATACCTTACGCATTACTTGGGGTTCGCGACCCTGTCAAAAGATAGCAAGCACATCCTCTATCCTTTCAAGTTTCCCCAAGTCATTTACTCCAGAGTCTATCATAATGCTCTCGTGAAGAAGTTGCTTGCAGGAACTTCTGCAAGCTATTAAATGCAAGCCGGAATCTGGTGGCCTAAAAGGTTCCATACCCCAGCCGAGAACGCGGAGCAAAGGCTCGCCCACCTCGGGCAGGTCGTCTACGTCGCCGAGCGCCTTCGCGTCAGCGGCCTTCGTGACCTTAACGCCGCTGGCCAGCGAGGTAGTGAACCAGGTTAGGAAGACGGTGTCGAACCGCAGGCTGGCCACGTGCCGGTACTGCTTGTTGATGTCGGCCACCGCGGCCAGCGCCGGCGTCGTCGGTCGGCCCTTGGCGCTCAGCAGACGCAGCCGAGCGTCCGTGCGTGAGAGCGTTCGTTTGTCCTGCCAGCGAGCGTACTCGCCCAGCGTCGCGTTCAGCACAGCCGACACGACGCGAGAGGACGCTGAGGTGCGCCGAGTAGAGAGCACCTCCTGGAGGAGCAGTGTGACCGCCAACGACGTAAAGAATCAGCCAGATTTCCTCAAAAAATAGTTGACTTACAATACGCAAATCTTGACCGTGAGTGACCATCTAAGCTTCAGAAATTTATTTCTTACGTAACATAAAAATTGCTTTGATAAAAAATTGCTGAATTGAGCCGGCGCGGTGGCTCAGTGATTATGGCGCTTGGCCCCTGAACCGAGAGACGAGGGTCAGACCCCGGCCGCGGCGGTCGCATTTCGATGGAGGCGAAATGCTAGAAGCTCATGTATTATGCGATGTCAGTGCACGTTAACGAATGCCAGGTGGTCGATATTTCCGCAGCCCTTCATTACGGCGCCCCTCATAGCCTGAGCAAATTTCGGACGTTAAACCCTGAAAACCGTAAGCCATAATAATTGCTGAATTAAATGGCAATTGTACTGGCTATCAAGTTCTTACTTTTTTAGGCTTTTACTTGGACACTCTCAGGCTTTCTACAGGGCAAACAGGTTTTTTTTCGTAAACTCGGATTTTTTTTTCTAAATCGCTTTCTGCTGAATTTTAGCTAAACAATTTTACTGTGTTGGACTGGTCCTAGAAAGCCGACGAAACCAATTAAGACAGCGATTTTTTTAATTGCGAAAATGAGGGGTTTTGCAATAAAAATCATTTACTAAGGATGATTAAAAATCGCGTACTGCTATTTTATAGTCGCCCAATACAAAAGAAAACGATGGTTAGACATCGTTCAGAAAAAATATGGAGCAGTAAGAACCGAAAGATTGTTTTGTTATTTTTTTAATGAGCCCTAGCTTTACATTCAGACGTCTAGGAGGAGAGATTTCAAATCGAGGTCGCAGGATACAAAAATCTTTTCTCCCTATGTATTATGGAAGGACAACTTTGACGCAACAATGAAGAACAATAAATCTTGAGAAAATCTATTGGACTCAAGAGCGCACTCTGCCGCTTTTTGGATGGGACCAAGCCGCCCCTCACCCCGAACGCAAAACCCTATACCGTCTGCAAGCAGAATGAGTCGCGCGGGTTCACACGTAACATTACCGCACCGGTAAGCCCGCATGACAAAGTGTAAGTATCAGTATCTCTCGCTCTGTTTTCCGTTTATTAATCCCAGGTCATCAACTTATGCATCCTTTTGCACCGTCAATTCTGTTGCGTCACCGGATGTTGCAAGTTAGTTATCGCGGTCACATTTAACTGCACTGAGAAAAGTCATTGATTTTTACGCCGGTTTTAATGGCTCGAATGGCTCGTACAGGAACAGGAGCACCATCGATGAATTCGACAGCCCGCTAGCCTTGACATGGCTCGCATAGGCATCAAGGCAATAAGCCTCGAGAAGCGAGCGAACAGCAGGGACGGGTACGTCATTTTCTGTCCCTTGTTCTCCCCGAATGTCCGAATGTATGTGGAAAGCATGGTATTTTTTTTGTCACCGTCCTATGGCAGTGATGGCGCAGACGGAAAGCACCGGCGATGAATTGGACGTGAGTTCCCTCCCCTTGGTCCTGTGAGTCTTGAAGCGGGAACAGTTAAGCAGCGAGCATAGATGGGTACGCTATCTTCAGCGACCTCTCTCCCGCGGGAGTCCAAAAAGTCTAACTTTTTTAGACACCGCCTTCGGTATCAATGGTGAGGAGGGAAAGCACAGGCGATGGATCTGTTGCGTTCACCTGGAAGGTGTAGAACTCCCAAGTGCGGGGCTCCACGCGGCGCGTAGCATCCATGCAGGCTCGCACACGCAGCCGGAAAGCCGCGCGGGTGTCCAGTTCGAACGTCTTCCCCAGATGTGAAGAGGCCAACGGCAGAAGCCTCTCGAACAGCAAGTACCGTACCAGGTTCAGCGCCCGACTTGTTGGAGCCTCCGCCATTAGGAATGCCGACAGAGCCTCCACCTGAGCCCGGAGAGGATGAACGGGTATGCGATAGCACGACTAGAACCAGCTTCACAATATTGCTTCGCATACCAAGAAGACCGGCGATTGCGAGGAAACACAGATTATGTGTTTCACAGAAACACTGATCACACAGTTTATATCTCTTACACACTGAACGTATAAGCACAAAAACACAAGGACACAGACTAAGGCAGACAACACGAGCGCTTACTTCCAACTGATTTTATTTCATGCAAGAAACGAAATTTTTACTCTTGATATGTGTCTGCACATGCTTACAGGGCAATTACCACAGAGTTAAGACTGATACCAGTTATCATGTGACACATATGAAAGATGTCAGATATGCCATCTCTTTTTGTGACAGCAGAATTGATAGAGCACTTATGCAATCATCCCCAGCTCAGAATGGAAAACCAACTCGCCCAAATGCAGCCATTATAGATCTCTTACACGCTCTGTCTAAAGTGATCCCGGGGATGCAGACTGTCCGCGAGAACTAACCATAGAGGTCACTAATCTCCAAAAGAAGGCTAGGACTGCTATTAAACAGCGGATAGAAATAAAAAAATTCAGTGCGTGTGGACACTATAGTTCTGTATAAAAGCATATTGGGAATCAATATAACTGGCTAAAGCCTTTCCATATTGTTAAGCTATGATCGAACAAAACGTATATCTGCAGGAAAAGTCCGCCGCATTAAGAACCACCACACAAAGTTTCACAACGGCAAAAAGAAATCCGTCGTTACAGCTTTCGTTGTTATCCGTAGTCACATACAACTCAAGAACGCAGCGGCAAGTGCCTCTCAAATGAGTGCCCAGCCAATGGGACAAGGTGACGCATTATTCAGATATTAGCCCCGACGTCTTGAAAACTGTTCGACGCCATTGGCTGGGGTGAACCTTCTTTGAGAAGTATTTGCGGCGGCATTGTTGAGTTGTACCCGTCTATATGCACGAATCTGTTCTCAGGACGATACTATAAGCAATGAATTTTGATGCCTCCGGCTTGTTTGATACTGTAGAGTATCAAAAAGTTTTTCTATTACTCGTGTGGTCGGTAAGCGGAGTGCACCGCAGACCATAGCCTATTGTAAAACTGATTTTTTTGTTTAATTGTAGTTAACCACTATACACTCTGTATGAGTTTCAAACACAAATACGCTTAGATCATAGTACTTTTGTGCGATTGATCACCGAGGGCAAGCGTTCGTGAAGTTGCGCCGGGGCGCTTAATACTAAACAGAAATTGCCTACTTAGAAACGGGTGTCTTTTTATTTCGACGAGAAAAGCCCTGTGTATGCCACCCCTTCTCCCAGGGGTGGATTTAAGGAGGTGGGGGAGGGCAACTAACCCCTGCCCCCCTCCACCGGCCAGAAGCGACAAAGCCGCAGTGACCCTCATTTTATTTAGGTGAGAAACTATAGGAAATCCACTGTCTTAAGAACGTCACCCCTCCTTGCAATTTCTAGCTTTTGATTCGAGAACTGCTCATAAATACTGCAGCGCATCACCACCATCGGCATGAAAGCGTAAGAGAACGCATTGAAAAGCGCACATTTAAAGAAGAGGGAGGGGGGAGAGACACGACACAGTGTGGTACACTTCGCGGAAGCGTCAATAAAATTCGTTCACCACAATAGGCATATAAGCAAAAACTACGCACCCACATCACTCCAAACCTACACAGATTACAAGAGGACTAAACTGACCGCTTTGTCTTATCAACGAATCGGTTGTTCGAACGTAGAATAAGAGTAACAGGTGATGCATCTGCAGTCAGACTAAAGGAGTAATTATTGCTTTTTAATTAACTAATAACCGAAAAATAGTGGAAGTGCAGTTTTCCTTGCAAGACAAAGCCCATTCGCTTTTAGTCCTTTTTATGAGTTAGATTTTGCCCGAGCTCGGGATCTCATGCGCCAAGGACAGTGTAAAGCGAGCTACTCGCTGAGTTTGTTTTATACCTCAGCCACAACCTCAGCCTTGAAGCTACATTCGCATTAGGAAGGCACACACACGAGCGGACGCTGCGCCGAATAGGGCGTTCCCTTCTTCCAGGATCGGGTCATTTCTCAGACGTACTTTTATGTATATTTCGAATGGCATGTAATGAAGATTAAATTGAAGACAAAGGGATTAACAGAATGAAACAATTCGTATACATATAAAGATGGACTCATCGTAGTATAATTACACCGAAATATAACTATTTCGTGTGGTACTTCAGACATAAATCGCGTCATGCAGTGTCCTTCCCTACGCGACGCCGGCCGCTGTTTCGTATATACGGTTTTCTACAAGCGCATTACTACGCCACTGTTTACCGACAAATACCCATTTGTGATGCAGCACAAGCGACGTTATTTTTTTCGAAGGCTTGACCGCTTCAGCTGCGGCCGAGCGTTCAAAACAAAAGATGGACATACATTTCGCTTAGTTCAAGGAATGAAATATGTATAAATTCATTATTAAAATCTTGTCTTAATAAGCGCTCTGCGTGTACTCTTTCTGCACCCTCTTCCTTTTAGAGCTTTTACGATCCTACAATGGACCTCTTCATGAACTTGTCGGAGCTAAGGCGAGGAAGAACCAGCTCCAACTGCGTTCAGGTTCGAAATGTTTATTTGCGCTGCTCGCGCTGCGGCGGCCTAGCCCAACTTCCTCTTTCATGTCCGGCGCCGCGTGCCATGGCCTGCGAGCCGAGTGCGGCGCGCGAGGGGCGCTACAAACTCTTAACTACGTACTATAGGTCACAAAATTTTACGAGATGTGTGCTCTCGGAAAATGAGATATTGTTGCGCTGACACGAAACCCAGTCGCCTGGTAAAGTACCAGCCATCTAGAACAGATCACGCAAAGAGAAGATAGGTAGCGTTTTTTGCTGCAGAAATTTGAATTATTCAACTATCTGTTCCCAAAACCTAGCTGCAACTAGACTCACCCTACGCGTCTGCAGTTTTTCCGACTCAGTGATATGGATAAACTGACCAGCCTGCATACAACTAAATGCTGTTTGTCTCACGGTTCTGTATTTACAGGCTGTTGGTTCGCACGTGTGTTTCAATGCATCTAGACCGAACCGTAGTTGTTTCCACTTCTTTCCCTTATAACAGTAACGACCTGGAAGCCCAACATGCAAATCTTCGTTGCGGTAGCCCTTACGAATGTGCGATATCAGCACACAGCCTGACGCACACGACACGCACCAGCGTTGGTGTGCTGGTCACGAGACCTTTGGAAGGGCTGAGCTTGTTTGGATCCGGAAGGTAGCGGTTGGCCAACTGCGCGAACTTCGACGGCTCCAGGAACGGGAACAACCGGCCCACCTCGTCGAGCTGCTCGCGGTGCACGCAAATCCAACGGAAAGTGATTTAGTCTCTGTATTGAAAAAAGCCCAACCTACAGGAACGAGTTCACGCTGCTGCCAAAATCGTCTAGCCGGAAGAAAATGCCAGCATTTCCCTCGTCACGATTGCGGCAGCTTCGAGCCATGAGTTTCCGACACAGTAATGCTAACTGCAAAGTTTTAAATCGTGGACAGCGCAAAGAGGTTTGGTTAGGAAACTTATGGGTGGGGGGGGGGGGTGACTTAAAGACTTGAAAAAGGAGACTTTAAGAGATAGGAGCGCAGCAGGGTGGAAAACGAAATAAGTTATTCGTGTGCTAGCTAAAATCAACTAGAAAAAAAATATTGGGATAGAGCGAAATAGATTTCGAGAGGTGGAAAGCATAGTATAGGCGGTGGAGAGATCAGGTGGGCGGTTGAGAATAGGAAGTTTGCGGTGATAAGGTAGTCTCAGCTGAAGCAGGACAGGGTTGTTTAATGGTTAATGTTAATATATAAAGCCACTGCTGTGCAGTGGACGTAACGGGGCTGACGAGGTGATGGTGATGACTACGCCTTGGAATTAATTCTGAATGTACAAAATTAGACTGGGCTTTTCCCTTTGCTAATTCACGTGATGGCTTCACGGTAACAGGGGAAACAGCTGCCTTTTTGTGTATTGGTTGCGCGTCTTCGTTATGCACTCGTTTACGTCCACTGTCACTAAAAATGCATTCTTTCCTCCGACTGCGCGAAAGAGAGAGTACGACCGCATTCATTCAACGACTAAATGAGGCATGAAGTGTGCCTCCGGAAAAGCCGATGAACGATTCTCTGAGTTCAAAAATTTCAGTGTAACTTTAATAAAGCACCGCGGCGGAATGCGGACGTCGTTGTGAGCATGCGGACACTATCAGAAATATTCAATCGAATGTGATGTGGAAACTTCATGCCGATGCATGCTAAATATTTCCGTAGTTGCCTTTTTCAACATACGCTATGTCTTGATAGTGGTACCTGAGGCACATTCTAAAACAAAGTTCGTTGGGGGCACTTAGATATCTCTTGAATGCGGGAAGGTGAAAGCCGTTTGGGACTCATTGCACTAATTTTAATTTGCCGCGCTTGAATTCAATTCACGACAGAGAAGAAGAGCAGCTGGTGCCAGCGTGGCAGAGAGATCACGTGACATCACAGGGTCACGTGAACTAAAATGTAACGGACGGACGCGAATATGAGCCATTAAAGGCTATCGCCTTGAAAAAGGTCTATTCTTCACCGTCTTAATCAGCCTGACTACGCCCACTGCAGGGCAAAATCCTCTACCATGTGTCTCCAATTAACCCTGTCCTGTGCCAGCTGCGGCTGCCAAATTCTTAATCTTATCCGGCCACCTAACTTCCTGCTCCCCCCCGCTACGCTTGCCTTCTCTTGGAATTCAATCCGTTACCATAAAGGACCAGCGGTTCTATTGCCTTCGCATTACACGCCCTGCCCACGCCCATTTCTTCCTCTTAATTTCGTCTAGGATGTCATTAACCGGCGTTTGTTCCCTGACCAACTGTGCCTTCTTCCTATCTCTTAATGTTACACCTGTCATTTTTCTTTCCATAGCTGGTTATGCTGTCCTTAACTTAAGCTGAACCCTTTTCGTTAGCCTCCACTGTTCAGCCCCCTCGGTGAGTACCGGTAATATACAACTGTTACGTACTTTTCTCATAAGGAGTGTAAACTGTCATTCATAATCTGAGAGTGCCTGTCAATGATCTTAGAGTACCTTCAAAAGCGCTACGCCCCATTCTTATTCTTGCCGTTATTTCACTCTTGTGGTCCAGATCTGCGGTCGGTACTTGCACTAAGTAGGCGTAAACCCTTGCCACTTCCAGCGCCACGCTGCCGATCGTAAACTGCTGCTTACAAAATGCGGCACTTCGGTTACTATGCTTATAGCCTTGACAGTGGTATCCCAGGCGTTCTGAGAAAAAACAAATGATGGTGTTTCGACGTGTACACAAAAAAAATAAGGCATTGGAACGTGCGGTAGAAGTCTACCATTGTTTCGACTGCCGCGAGGACATATGTGACAATGAATTATATGATCTATTTTGTCACGCGCCAAACAACCGCGGTAGCCGCGGTAGAATAAGACGATGCTGTAGACGTGTCAAGGACGTTCGCTTCGCTGCCTGCACCGTTTAACCTAGTCCGCCATCATTCATCTGTAAATGAACCTTTTCCATCCACAAAACATATAATAATATTGTTCATGTTGTAATAAACCTTTAACAAGAAATAGATGACGTGACCCATTCAGTTCATATTCTAGTCACACTCTTCCGCGTGCGCCCTGTTCACATACAACTACAAGTGACTCTAAAACTCTGGGCATAACATGAGTGCCCCTTCCACATTTTTTTATCCATGAAAAAACGAAGGTCTCACGGTGAACCATACGGGCTACCAATCGCGCTCTGTTACTCTCCACCTATTCTTTATTATCCGTAGTAAGTTACGTTCAGAGACAGAAGGAAAGCAGAGCGGGTTAGGGAACAAGCACGAATGATACCCTAGCTGCGATCAACAAGAAAAAAAATGGGCATGGACAGGTTAAGTCATGAGGAGAGCATATGACCGATGGTCCCCTAAATTAACGCACCGGACAACAAGTGAATGCAAGCGTAGCACAAAGTGCCAGCGAGCCAGGTGAGCGAATGAGATTAGCAAATATGAGGATTTTAAGGCAATGGCAGCTGGCACATGACCGAGTTTCTTGGAGAGATATGGTAGAGGCTCTTATCCTGCAGCCGGCGTAGTTAGGTGGATGATGATTATATTATATATCACTCCCGCCTCTAGGAGGGTTGATTGCAGTGCGGCCAGTGTTCCCGAAAATAAGCGTGCGGGAGCCTTGCGACCCAGTGGGCGCCAGTGGTCCTAACCTTAAAGAACAGCACTCTGCCAGGCCAGAGCGGCGCCTTGAGGACAAGAACGCGCAGAGTTTCCATAGCCTGGACTACGTCCGCAGCGATGCTCTTGAAGCGGATAAAGGTGCCGTTGTGGGCCACGGCGCGCAGCACGTCTTCAATGCTGGCCGCGGTTCGTTGCACCAGCGGAGAATCGACCGGCTCGAAGTCCAGCTTCAGCCCCACGACGCGCTGGGAGGACTTTTGCGAAGATGGCCACGACCGCAGGCGTGCGTTCAGCAACAATGGAAGACCGTTCTCCAGAGACAGCCTGCCGAAACATGATGCGCGCGGCGCATGTCTTACACCGTCATGTAGTAAGTGCCGTCCGAGAGCTCCGGATAACTGTGTGGACATACGCACTATTGACATCCGTGTGATGTGGCAGAGTTTGCTACCACAGTAGTTCACACTTCCTTTGGCAGCATATTCACGGTGGCATATATTCAGCCTTGTGGTAAAGAACCATATGTCAGGAGCGTGTTTTGTTTCGCGCAGAGGAAACCCGGTAGCACATGTTTCGGCGATTAGTAACGCCTAATTTGCAAATAAAGCACCCTATTCGCGATATGATGGATCCTAAATTCACTTGAAACAAATAAATCAGCGCTAGGTACAGCACACACTGAGAAAAAAGCTGCGAGGCCACATTGTACACAGTTATGAACGAAGTGCATTAAGGAACACTGAGGACAATGCCACCCAATTATTATCCCCAGAAAAGACTTTCGTAGGCTTTTTCTGTCTATGGTGTTTGTACAGCAGCAAAAGACACCTCTATCACCGAGATCATTGCGTTTAAAAGTCTTCCCGTCAGTCGATTGACATTAGTGACGCTCTTAAAAAAGACGGGTTGCCACCGTTTTGAACTGAAAGGCGGAGCAGCATAGCCTCTGAGATCTAGGCTAAAACTGTGAACTCACGCATTTTGATTTCAAAATGGGCCGAAGATGGCGGCAACTGCAATTCGGTTTTGTTTCCTTTTCTAGCTTATAAAAGCTCCGTGTTCAGTGAGAGTGGCCTCTTTATGATCGGGCCGCGGTTCCCAGTCGATACAAGCCAACTTCTATATTCCTCAGATGTCCGTTTAAAGAGCTCAAAAGACATCAAAATTCTAGAGATTCTAATATCTTCTAGTGATTACATATCTGCTTGCGTAACAAGAGCTTTAGCGACAGACTACTTTCTTGTCACGAAGGAACAATGGGTGGCGGACATGAGTGTCAGCAGTGCTTCACTGCAGACTTTAACGGACACCGAGGGAGATTTCATGCGATTTTCGTTCTTCATATAAGTCGATTGTATGGTTCTTTGCGGCTATATTTATGTTTGTTCGGTAGCGAAAGAGGAAATAATTGTTCAGTAAATCGAATTTGAAATTGGTACATTTATTCCTTCGCCAAAGATTCAAAATCATGACGACAACACCGATAGTGAAACCCTGATCATTGTTTGGAAATGAAAGGCGGTGTCACGTAGCCTCCGAAAAGCTGCCATGACGCCATCGTAGATTACTTACGAAAACCGGTGGTGGTTGTGAAGCTTATAGTTCATCTCCAGGTCTTTTCTGACATATGAAATCACCATTTTAAGTCAGAGTTCCCCCTCTGCAATAACGACTTGGCAGTCAGTCGATAAAGGCGAAATTCAGCTTGTCTTTAGAGTGGCTTTAGGTTGCACTGAAGTTAGGAAAACATCCCACTCTTACCTAAGCAGGAGCCCTACGATGTCCGTGCTGGACAAGGCTGCCGGTTTTCGTGTCCAGTGGATGCCAAGTGTTTGGACCAGCTCGCGCAGCCGCAACAGGCCTTCCTCGCTGCCACTGCGGTACTCGTCCACGCAGTGGCGGAAGGCACCCACGGCGCGGCCCGCGAAGCTCTCGGCGGAGGCGACCACGTCGTTGAGCAGCCGGTCGCGGACGAATGCCAGCCGCGCCTCGAGCACAGATAGGAAGTTTGGATGGCGCGGGTACTGCCGCGCGAAGTTGCTGCACACGTAGCTGCGAGTGAAGACATTGGTCTTCACTTACATCTACTAGATGCTAGATACTTACATCTACTAGATGCATAGGACCGATGTCGGTAACCGGATGCCCACCAACAATCAAGGAAAAAACTTCTCCATCATCCTTCCCGCTCCGAAAACGAATTGGCGATTTCCAGGAAACTGGCGTCACGCCGTACACTAGTTTACCATTGATCGGCGCGCGTGGAGTCAGGTCGTTTACTCGCTCCGTTGCTTGTGTGGTTCGCCGCCACATTCACACCTTGCTCTCGCAGTTCTGCCACGAAAGATATATATTTTAGTGCTATTAGTTAAATATTTCACGCTAATGAGATTGAGAAGCCGCTGAGTGCTATTTCATGAATTTTAATAAGGGAGACCATGAGCGCAGAAAGTTTGCGAGCTCAAGAGGAAAGTATGCAAGACCATAACAGCGCATTTATTATCAGGCACTGATCGTATATTTATTCTTAAACAGATAATTTGCCTGGTGTGGAAGGGTGTGTGTAAATACGAGGCACTGTTTGATAAGGAACATCGCTCAGTACACCTGAATACCGGGCACATTTCAAGCGCAAAGAGTTTTGTGAGTTGCTCTTTCGTTACTGCAGGCCTTATTACGGCATATGTGCATGGTGCTGTTGTGCTTTGTTATCCACGTAAAAAGCTAGTATGTGTTTGTAGGGGGGAGGGGGTGATTGAAATATTTCAACTCAAGTATACATTTTATTCTTATTCTCGCACTTCGTTTTTCGCTATTCTCTCGCTATTGCTCGAAAAAGTAAGAGAGGCCATCAGGTCAAGACCAGAATCGAATCAAATCAGACAACTAAGATTGTATCATAGCACCTTTACATTCCTCACAAGCCTTCCATTCACTTCTTGCGAGGAAACTGAGATCACAGGGCGCCACGAATCGCTCTGCAAAGACAGCGGGCGGAAAAAGGCGACCTCGTTGTTCTTGCTCTCGACGTGTAAGCACGATTAGAAATATATATATTATAATTTAAAGTGACATGTCGGTAATAATTTTCATGACCACTAACAACTCACAAAGTTGCAGTTTTATCAGAAATTGTGGGTTCTAAAGGAACTGGCAAACTTTTACAGCTTCCTTTATTGACATTTACTTGTTCTTGCTTCCGTGTACTGCTAAATGCAAAAAAAAAAAAGTTGTGCCAGAAACTATCTCTACAAGAGGCTTTATCGTCGATGTCGTTGAACCATGGTTGAAATTCTCTCCACAGTGCGTGTGGAGGGAATTTAACATTCATACCGGCCGTTTATAAACAAGGGACAAAGATTTCTGCATTGCCTCTTGTTTATTTCTTTACACCCTGAAGAAATTAGATTGCTTGAACCATGATGTCCGCATCGACAAAAAAATCATAACTTTATCAAGAAATTTTAAAACAAGAACGATTTGACCTAGAGTGACCCCGGAAGCAGCCCTCCGCAACGCCGCCATCTTGGATCAACTGGGGCGCCTCCTAGGTTAAAAAAAATAGCCAACGCCGTCGGCGGCACCCACCACTTTTGACCTCGATTTGCGCTAGACGCGGACAACTACAAACAGGCAGAAACCTATCAAAGTTGCTACGGACCCAGGAAAGCTCTGTTCTCAGGGAAAAAATAAATGGTGCATTTACTTCATTAGAACAGTAAGCTTTCATTTAGTGCCCCGTTTTAGGAACACCACTGCAAAAATGTCGCTTTTATGAAGAACAGAGTAAGATTAAACAAGACGGCATGAATGGTGGGAATAGCGGCGGTTCTTGAAAGTTCGAATCAGTGCGCCAGGTATGGTGAAACCTTCGCAGGCCACAGTGGGCTGATCGCGCTTCGAAGTGCAGCACTGTTTTGGCGGGAAGTGTCGTCCAAACAGGACAGTAAGGCGACCACCGCTTTTCAGACACAGGAATGTGAAACATCGCCCGCCTTGGCACGTCGCCCATACTCTGCCTGCGTGAATGCGTCTTGCGCAGAAGCACAAGACAAGCGCGGGCTCTCAGGGTCGTTCCAGCTCTTTCCGAACGGTTGAACCATACATTTAGTGCACTAAGTCTAGAGCGAAAGCTGCGCATTCAGTCCATGCATTTCGATGGCCAACGCATGACCCTGCCAATTATCCAACTGCAGCTCATGGTTGTAAGCTGCCGATAAAACAGTTTCAACCTCCCAATGAACATAGTTGAAGATGACGGTTTGCTGTGCAGCTGCCAACCGCATGTAAACAACGACTGAAGTGACGTGTTTCTACTGTAACGACGTCGACTAATACTCTCTTAGCCTCCTGCTCCCGCAGTGATATGAAGGGAATAGTCGAGTTATCTCTTCGTGGAATGCTCTTCTCACAGCGCTCGACGTGCATCGGTCGAGTACACAAATCTGAGCAGTGTCAAAGAGTTTCATAATATATCTGTTTGACGTATGGGGCAAGAGCGTTTCTGGAGTAGATCGCGGAGGCAACCAGAGCAAATAGATCTGGATTTATATTTAGCCTACACTATATCCACCAACTGTAACGTCCCGGTGGTTCCGGTAACAGAAATATTGCTGCGAAGCTCGCGCATATTTTATTTTCAAATCGGGAAAAAAAAATCGGCAGTGGCTTAGCTCAGCTAGGCCATATACCTAGCGAAAGGACTCGAACGTCCGCGTTGCCGAAGCACTGGCCGTCAGCCGTATGGTGTAGTCAAGTCATCCGGCGCGTCTTCTTCGCGTCTGGTTCTTCCAGCTCCATCGGACGTTCTTCTCGTAGTTCGGCAACGGCTCGGCATTTCTGTCGCTCTGCGTCTTGACGCCGCCGCTTGGCGAGACGTCCTTCCCGCTATTTCGATGTCTCGGACGCACGCTTAGACTTTAGTGTTTCATTTGTACGCTGTCGAGCGTCCTCACGCCACGTAATGATTTTCGTCTCGTCCGACGCAGCTTCTCGCAGTCTCTGAAGATGCCGCGCACGGTACGCGCGCTCACCGTCCGGTTCTTCATCCATGGTGCTCATCCGACTAGAAGGCGCACACGCTCAGGCTTATATGTTCAGCTGCGCAGCCATAGGGGATGAAGGAGGCTCGGCGCGCCGGCGAACGGTTTGCGCATGCGCAGTGAGGCTCCATAACGAGGCACGTGACGTCACGAGTCGGCGCAGTGATAGAGACTCAGCGCCCGAAAACCTGTCGAACGGCGCAGCTGGCTGCCATGGTTACGGCGCATGCGTAGCAGTGGCCTCGGACAGGAACAGCGAAACTCGCTTCTACTAACCTATTGAGCAGGTTTCGCTACAAAATAACAGGAGGTCGTATATTGTTAGCGTAGAACTATCGCGCAAAGTGATCGTTCCTGCACATCGGCTCAGCATTCCTATGTGTCACAGGATTGCGGAGAAATTGAGGACAATTAATGCTTCAAAACGTCGGCGTTTTCACCAGTACAAAAGTTCTGGGCACGATATTAGGCTTGCGCTCTGCTGTCGAGCTCGGTCTCAGAACGGAAGGAACGAAATGATGCCTCGAATCATTTTAACACAGTGTCATTTTTTTTCCCGCTCATATATATATTTGTTCAGCAATTCCAAGTATAAAAACTGCAGAAGAAAACATTGCTCAGTATATTTATATTGTGGAGTCATGTCTCTCTCTCTTCGGAATGACAATCAAGGTGATACTGTTAAGTGGATAATATCATGGTTCTCAAAGCTCTATGGCTACAAAAGAAAAGGAGTCTCCTGTCATGATTATTTAACAATGAAGATGCAGCACTGTGCGCGTTCGCGCTCATTAACGACTGATAACCATTGAAAAACGCTGCACTCTGTGCAAGAAAATCCGAACGCCGCACATAATTCAATTGAAAAATCCGTTCTGATTCGTTACAACATATAGTATGTTTCGCGGTTATTGAAGCGGAGAGCTTCATTACGCCAGCTTTTCTAGCCATCAGCGGAGCCGCAATTTTGACCTTGAATGTAGCTAGAGGTCACGGTGGCCGCAGGTTTCACCGTGAATGTAGGTAGTGGCCAAACCATGAGCATAACTGGTGGTAATCAGATTCAAGACATGACGTCAGTTACAGCAGCGATACCAGCGGCTATTACACCAACTATCTGGACTTTGACCTTTGACCTTAGCATTCGGCCTTGACCTTGACCACTGGTCAAGCGGGAAAGCGCCTGCCGGCATCGCATGCGCAGGTCATGAAAGTGGGTTCGGCACAAAACACCAACCCGCTGCGGTGGCTCAGTGGTTAGGACGCTCGCCTGCTGATCCGGAGGTCCCGGGTTCGAGCCCGACCACGGCGCCTGTGTTTCCATGGAGAAGAAACGCTAAGGCGACCGTGTGCTGTGGGTGGTGGTGGTGGTGGAAACTATATTAGACACAGGGGAGTTTAGAACACGCAGGTCATTGGGCCCCCGCACGGCCCCACTGCACTCAAACGTTTATGTCCCGGAGGCTCATGACGTTGGCAGCCCGGCCTGTGGCGATGGTTTGCTTGGCTGGGTCCTCGAAGCGCAGTAGGGTCTCCCAAGCCTCCCAACTGTTAAGGTGCTCCAGGTCCCGCGGGGTAGGATCCTCCGGGTAGAGGAAAAGGATATGATCGAGAGTGGCTTTGGGGTGGTGGCAGAGAGTACAAGAGGGTTTTGTGTGGATTTGGCAATAGCGAGAGCGTATATAAGGGGAGGGTAAGGTACGTGTTTGGAGCCGCCTCCAAAGTTTTTATGGAGGCGAAACGCTAAGGCGCCCATGTGCTGCGCGATGTCAGTGCACGTCAAAGATCCCCAGGTGGTCGAAATTATTCTGGAGACCTCCATTACGCCAGCTCTCTTCTTTCACTCCCTCCTCCTTTATCCCTTCCCTTACGGCACGGTTCGGGTGTCCACCACGATATGTGAGACAGTTACTGCGTCATTTTCATTCCTTAAAAACCAATTTTCAGTGTTTCAGGGCAAAAAATGAAGCACAAATATCGATCGCTGCAGAAGAGAGAAAAAGGGACGGTGAAAAAGAAAGCTACACCGTACCACTTTCAAGTAGGATAATGTGAGCTTGTTTCATGCCCGCACTTTTCAGCTTACTTCATGCATAGTGCAATAAATAGTTAGCAATTATCCTCTCTTTGAAAGGCGATTTTATTCACTGTTTCCATGTAACACATATTTGAATACACTGAGCATGCCCATATGCCTTGGGTCACTTCTATTTTAAATGAATTTCAGATAAAACCGACATATTCTCATAATCCGTTTAAATCCGTCTTCAAAAAAGATTACCCCACACGAAACACGGCCGCCACGGTCGGGTTCGAACCCGGGAACTGCTGTTCAGTAGCCGAGCGCCTTAACCTCGCTCCACCTGATAACTGGTACCTGATTTAATATCTGCTGCGGGTCCTTGGACCCAAGATATTAAACTTATTTTTGGAATATGGTGGAGTGCTCGGCTTGAAGTACTCTGGCACGTATCGGCCCGGTATTGCAATAACTCCGGGATCGGCCCGGGACGTAATATAGCACGCGCCTTTTCTTTCTCTTTGCTCTCCTATCATTTAACTCCTACTTTCAGCACGCGGCAGCGAGCGTGGCTCGGCTTGAGCCAGTAGGCATACCCGTGCACTTTCCTTTTTAACGCGACAGCGTTAAGGAGCTCGTGTCGCAGGAAAGCCGGTGTCGTCGGCGTCGGCGTCTTCGGCCGTGAGCGAAAAATGGCGCATCTCGGTGGACACCTGAACCGCGCCGTAAGGGCAGGAATTTTAAGGCGAGAGCGTTAATGATTGATTGATTGATTGATTGATTGATTGATTGATTGATTGATTGATTGATTGATTGATCTTTCCTTCCATTACCGCGCGATCCAGGTGTCCAGGGAGAAATGTGACAGGCGTCATTTCCTTTCCTTAAAAGCAATTGTTCATTTAATTTTCCTTCTCTTAAGGCCCGGTTTGGGTGTCCGCCAAGATATGTGAGACAGGCGTCCTTTCCTTAAATTGTCCAACGGGCCATGCGTCGCGTCGAACGGGCGATGGCGTTCCGTGTACACCTCGGCAACGCTGCTACACGCTGTCGCGTCTAAAGACGAAGCCATGGTCCTTACGAAGCTTAAGCGTCCTCCAGTTTTTTTTTTTCTTTCTATCAGCAACAGCAGCAGCACCTACACGATAATGTTCTGTGCGGCAGTGCTGAAAAAGAACTTATTCTAAGCTACTTTCTGGTGCACTTTCATTGCCAACTGCAGTTTTCCGCCTCCGCCCTCCTGCAAAGTCCGCATTTTGGTTTACACAGCAGCCGTGGGGTGGCGCCACTTACCCACAAAGATCTTGCCGCACATTTTGTGCTCTTCGCCACAATGCATTTGTACAATGCAGAGCAGCTTGTATGCGATCTGGCAGCGAATCATTCAATGGTTCTTCGTTAGCGCCTGACAACCTCCGCGCATCTGAGTAAAGCTGCATTTTCGAGCTTCAGCAACGTTGTTTCTACATGCAGTAAAATCCAACGCCGGGTTGCAGTTCTGGCTGCTTTGGCGGCGGAGCACTGCTTTCAGTTGACGACTGGTCCTCACGACGCGCCAACGCCCGTGCGATGGTTTTGCCCAATAAGCGGACACAGAATAAGGCGGCTCGCTTGAGTCCGCTGACGCAGCAGACGTCCTGACGCGCAGCAGGTGCATTCTCTTTTCTTCCTCTCGCCCCACATCTCCTCTCGCCCCACATTCCTCTCGCCCCCTCACGAAATCATCACCATCATTATCAGTGGCCGTGTTCTCCAAAGTCAGCAGGACAAAGACTTCCCCTGGCGATCTGCAGTTACAATTGTTCTCAAGCCAGTGATTGCCCTACACACTCCCTTGGAGGGGGTACACACTTCTGCTATGTTTTTCTGGAGGTACCTGTTTAGTAGGTTACGATTTTTTTTTTCCACACGACGGGCATTTTGTCATCCTAATCGTGAGTGTTGGAGTCAAAAACGTTGATAGTTCTGCGTGATACATCCGCACGAATAAAAAAATCAAGAATGACTACCATCTCTCCTCTAATCTCAACATCCTCCCCCAGAAATTTAGACAACCACCTAATTTCAATTCCTGGGGAAACCCCTGTCTGTAGCTCCCCCCCCCCCCTCCCCGCTTGCCAGTTTTTGAACATCATAAACCTACCTCACTCTAACCTTTACTCGAATGCGTTTCCCTCACCGAAACACTTGCCCCTACCGAACCTGATTATTTCTTAGTGAGTAATCCGTCGTTTCGCATGACAGCAGCGCCGATACGCTTTCTTTTCTTCGTAATGCAAGCTCTCACATCAGCAACTCGATTTTCCTGGCCCCATTAATTTTTTTTTCTGTCAGCATGTAACAACTTTCGTATACATTTCATAGCACGCAGAGCTGCCCTCGATTACTTTTCAAGCTTTCGTAATAGACTCAAAAGTTCCGGCTTATTTAAGAATATTGCACAGTAAAGTCTTTGCGTATGTCACAACGGTGTTAACTGTTTGCTCAGCAGCTGAGGGAGTATACATAATGCACCTCAATCTATTTTTGTTCTCCAAAGTTCTTTTTTCATTCTCTGAGCCTCTCGTGCCCGTTTGGCCGAAGTAAGAGCATCCCCATTCATCTTCCAGTTATTTTTTCTCCCGTAGCCTTTGCTGCTTTGCAAAACTGCTAAACATTACGACGTTTTTTCTTACACTAGACCCCATTAATCTATTCTGTTTGGTTTTTCATTTAAAGGGACACTGAGGAGAAATTGTTGTTGGCTTGTATCAATAGAATAGCAGCTCCTGATCACAAAAACGCCACTCTTACTGAAAACAAAGCTCTCGTAATGTAGAAAATAGCAAGAACCAAAATACAGGTGTCGCCGCCACAGGCCAATCTCGCAAGTACAAGCGTGATGACTTCCTAGGACAAGAGGCGCCACCTTGGAGGAATTTTCCTTACTTCATGGGTACCACGAATCTCTGAGGCTGGAAAAGGAAGGTTGCGCACCGCACCGCTAGCCGTCAGAAATCACGGAGTCTGCGTTTACGTCACGTATCACGTCACTCCGTTCTGTGACGTCATAAGAGTTCTCCATGTCGTCATAAGAGTTCTCGAGTTTGAATCAGAGCGGCGGGAAAAACTTTCTCAACTTCGAATCCACATTTCTTTGAAATAAATGCATCTTTCGCGCCCGGACAAGCGGCAACAAAGCCATGAAATGCCGAAGTATCAGATTTTGCTAACAAAAAAATGATAGAGTTCTCCTCAGTGTCCCTTTAACATGGTTAACAGGCGTTTGCAGTCCACTGTAGTTCATTCTGTCGCCTCTGAATTACTCAATACGACGATTTCACCGTTATTTCACTTTGCGCTATTTGGAGGTTGAGGAGGCATTGCGCATCCGCTCTTGCAGCCAGTGATTGAACGCTTTGAATATTTCTTGCTGGCCTGCAGTAAATAATAAAGAAAAGATTACATCCCACTGCCTGTCACTTTTCTTGACTGCTGTATTATGACTCCACTTTAAAACGGCTATGATCTCTGGGATGTTCTTGCTGGTGTTTTCCAACATATTTATGTACTACTCATCAACGCCGAGGTTATCAGATATCTGCATGGGAGATGATTTTCGCAATGGAAGACATGTCACAAGTGTCGTCTTAATCGCCCAGGGTGTAAAGCTCAAAAGAGGGCATTTTATTGAGCACGTATGTACGCCGTCTACCTCATTGCTTGATGGCACTGGAGAGTGGGTATTTAGCGCGCGGAAAAGATTCGGAGAACTTCACTGTTGACCCGAACGTGATTCATCCCCGAGCAGACTTCGGAAAAAAATGGGTTTCCTGAGCTGTTTTTTTTCCTTAATTACTGGCATCCAGTTTATCAGTGAATATGTTACAAATTACTGTTGTATACACCTATGACACGAATAAGACTAAAACCACGGTTTCGACAAATAGCAAGCTGACGAGACACAGAGGTGGCACTCTATAGGAGGTATTCACGTGAAGTCATGGGCGCCATTTTGGTGTCCAATTCCCAGCTTCAGTACTGCAGGCTAGAGGAAGGGTGGATAATCCGATTAGACACGCACCGTATAGCCTTTCGCCGTGCTGCATGGACGCCAAATTGGCGACCACTGTGGCTTGATTACATACCCCCTATACAAACAAGATACTCGCAGGCGCGCTGCCCGCGCGCTGACGCACCCGTAGAAGTCGTCGCAGGGGTGGACAGTAGCGCTTAGCGAGAGCGCCATCTCGTGTGCGTAGTCGAAGCACCGGGGATCCCGACAAGGAGGCCATAACTTGAGCACGTAGGGGCGCAGGAACAGTGACACCACTGCGCTCGCCGTCAGCGTCACGAGGGACAACAGCATGACGTCCATGGTGGACACCAGCGGGGGCGAAGGCGTTTCCACATTCACCACCAGTTGCCGCTCTGGGTACCGGGAAAAGCAAGCAAATAAAATACCCAATTAGGAGGAGAAAATCTTTTGAAAAATGACTAATTCAAGAACGAAGTCCAGAGTGTCTATACTTTTACAGCCATTTACCGCCTCATCCTAACTGAATGCTAAAACATGGGTGGGGGAAGGCCAGTCTTTAAACGTGTCCGTTATGACCAAAATGTGGCAGGGAAGTAAACATGTAAGAATAAAGAATGTTTGCCGTTAAACCGAACAAAGAAGACGTTTCCTGGTGGATATACTGGTCAAAGCGCTCAATGGCATCGCATAGAGCAGTGATTCCGTGCGCGCCGAAGAAGACTTCCACGTTGTTTTCACTTTGACAGTTGCTCAGCATGACGCGTTGACAACAGAACTTGAAGATTCTGTCTGTGCTGATGTGCACTTGTGTCCGTGGGTCGCAAACTGACGACACTACATCGACTTTCTTACTGATGCCCTATATGGAAAGGAGCGCCCGAGTTTGATGCAAGTTCCATGAAGGGAACGACGGCTTTGAAACGTGTCATGTGTCTTTACAGTTGTAACTTTACCGAGGAGGTAAACCCCTAAAGGCGGGACAAACGGGCAGCATTGTGGATGAGGGACAACTGCCAGCAAAAGTTTCTGGTCGCTCGAGCTTTCATTTCTCGGGTGTTCAGGAACCTTATGAATGTGCCTCGCGCTCTAGTTGTGGTTTTTTATTCTTGTTTTTTCTCAGAGGCATTGCGAGCACATGCACCAAATATGGTACAGTATGGTACGGTACCGTACGAGTGATGCGGTAGTGCATCGTATGATATTGTATAGTATGGTAAGATATGGCATGTAATGGCATGGTATGGTATGGTACCAGGCACGTAGGCAGAATTTTTTTTTTTGGGGGGGGGGGCGGAGGGGCTCGAGACAGTTGAAGAGGGCGAAGGCCGGGGATGGGGGGTGAGCACGATTTCGAGGGGGGCCGGACCCCCTCGGGCCTTCTCTTGGATACGCCCCTGTATGGTAAGGTATGGTATTTTTTGTCGAGTAAAACATCCTGGTGTTTCATGGGAACTCTAGAGACACCGTAACGGAGGACGCGGAACAAATTTCGACCACTTGGTGTTCAACGTGTTCTACCAATTCTGTGAGCGCTTGGCCGTTTTTGTAATTCACTTTCGTGAAAACGCTGACGCCGCGGCCAGGATTCAATATCGCGACCTCGATTCAGCAGCCAAACAATAAAAAATTGTTAGGGTTTTAGCTTGGTTAAACCTTTTAAAGTGCAAAGCACTGGCTTTTGTCAAGTATGGCCTGGCCAAATTTTGGAAATAGTCCACGTCAAACTTGGAGGTCACCTTCGCGTTAGGCATGGTCAGTTATGGTCGGACATCGATTGTGGTCTAAATCGGCCAAAGTGAAATTCCGTGGGTGGGTGGGCCAAATTTTGGGGTTGGCCCCGGTCAAATTTTGAGGTCACCACCACGTTGGGAGCGGTCGGGCCCCGAGTGAGGTGCAGACTGCTCTGCTTCACATAAAGCCCGATCAACCAGCCATTTCTTGCCGGCGGGCTGAGCGGTACGTAAAGCAGCTTCCCAGCCGGAATGAGTGGTATTGGGGATGCGGGCTACTGCCGGTAGGGAAGGACATTCCCAAAGGTAGTAGAAAAGTGTAGATCTGGGCACTCCGCGGGTGTTACAATGGAGAGTAAATGTAGGGTGAAAGCATGAGAGACGGTAGGGTGAAATAGAGCAGCCCGTCTGTAAACGTCGTCATGTGGCGCTGGATAAAGGCGACAAAGTATACACTGTGGGGTGGTGGTAATGTCATGCGGCAGAGTTTTTAGAATGTGGTGATTTGATTATGTGTATAAAGGACCGATAGGGCCTCTTGCGCAAGGTTGGGTGCCTGATCGTCCGAGGTGAGTTCTTGGGCCAGCGCATAAACGCGCTCATTATCGGGGATCGAGGCATTCCCATGGATCCACGACAGAATAACCGTTCGGCAGAGAGAGGTGGCTGTGGCAAGAATATGATGTGGTGGCTGACGTCGCCACGCCCTTTAGGTAGTGGAGGTATGCAGCCTGGAAATCTGTGCAAATTTAGGTTATGTTTTGTCTATGGTGGAGTGGGCCCGAGTAAGTGCGATGGCGGCTCCTTCCGCCTCTGCAAGCGAATTAGTTCGGATAGGGGCGGCAGGTCCCACAGTGCCGTCTTCGTAGGCTGTGACTGCAGTGAAAAATTCTACTTTACAATTTTCTGCCACGTCGACATAAAGGATATCAGAGCGGTTTTTGTATGTTTTGGTGTAATAGCTCGCTCGAGCCTGCCGCGTATACACTGATGAACGCTAGCGCTCATATTGCGCGGTAGGGGCTTCTGATATATGTGATACTGCGTGCGCCGAGAAGTCATGTCCCCCACCAGACCCAAAATAAAACAATAGAGAAGCTGTCGCGTGAAGGCGGCTACAAACCAATACATTTATGAGCCCGGTATAGGCTTACCACGTGTACCTAAAGCTGAGGTCGCATAATCGATGCACACACTGTGGGGCGAGAGGGACCCTCGACCACATAATTTGGATTAACACTCTTGTCTGGACGAGTTGGTTCATTTCTAACAATGAATGTACTTGCGCAAAGAACACAGGACACAACAAAGTAGCACATACGACAATAACAGAGCGTTATGTGTTACTTTGTTGTGTCCAGTGTTTTTTGCTCAAGTACATTCTTTGTTAGACACATAATTTGGAAGTGCCCAAATTCTCCCTGGGCGGGCAGCAAAAATATTGATCGTCGAGAAGCCTGCGAAACCCTGGTACGAAGCCCGGACCCTGGGCTCCAGGGCAACACCATCTATCTGGCGGAAGAGAGGCTGCTACCAATCAAGGACTGCCAGCGAGCCTCTAACCGCGGACGCGCAACTCTCCATGTCCCAAGCCTGCGTGCCGGTGGCGGAGAGAAACTTGTTTTCTGATGGAAATTAAAGTTGTTCAATCAATCCTGTGAGTGCACGTCAAAGATCCCTATGTGGTCGGAATTATTCCGGAGCCCTCCACTACGGCACCTCTTTCTTCCTTTCTTCTTTCTCTCAATTCATTATCCCTACCCTTACCGCGCGCTCCAGGCGTCCAACGATATATGAGACAGATACTGCGCCATTTCTTTTCCCCAGAAACCAATTATTATTATAATTATTGTCTCTCTCCACAGCACGTGCCATGCTAATCTGCTCTGCATCGTTCTAATTTTAGTACATGTAATTTAATATATGTACGTTGGATGAAGGGCAACATGAATGGGCCAAGACCTGGCAACTTCTTAGGTTCCTGATAGACCCGAGTAAGTCCAATACGGCCGCCAACATAGAAGAGGTCAAGGCGAGGTATAACTTTGAGGATAAGGACAAACAGCTCATCGAGAAGCTCAAGTCTATGTACGTAGCTCCCCCCTCCACAGCACAAAAGAGATTAAAAAGGACTCGCGAACAGCGAGCTTGGCGCGCCCATAACAGTGGCAGAAGTCAGAGCGAGCTGCACGACCTAAAAAGACGATCGGCCCCCGGGCCGGACCTCGTTAATGTTCGGCAATCTGGACGATCCATCGATCAGTGCCCTAACCAGACATCTAAATCAGGTGTGGGAGAGTGGCCAAGTACCCCAAGAGTGGAAGAGGCCTAAGATCACCCTAATCCACCAGCAGGAAAAACCATCGGGCTTAGAGAATCTCCGCCAACCTCCTGCGTAGGCATACTACTAGAGAAAGTCATTCAGAGGAGGCTAACCAAATATACCAAATAGAATGATGCGTGGCTGGCTGAAATGCTCGGATTCAGGCTTGACCTCTGTAGGCAAGATACCTTGCTCAGACTACATAACGATGTAGTCAGAGACTTCAGGGAAAAAACTGCGCAAGCCATTCTAGGCTTAGATCTCAATAAAGCTTTCGACAACGTTAGCCACGACGCCATTCTCGACCGGCTCGCTGAGCTAAGAGTAGGCGAAAGAACCTGCTACTACATCAGATCATTCCTGCAAGACGGGACGGGGACCATCAGCCTTCAGGGCTTAAAATCGCAGGAGTTCCTGCTGTGAAACAGATGCACTCCGCAGGGGGCCGTGCTCTCGCCCTTCCTTTTTAACATAGTAATGAGGAAGCTCCCCCGCAAGCTTGGACATCTCGATGACTAAAAAGTAGACATCTATTCGGACGATGTAACCGTCTGGATCTGCGAAGGAAACGACTGGGACATCACATCCAGGCTCCAAGAGGCAGCAGATATAATCAGCAAATACGCGGAGGAAGTAGGTCTATGCTGCTCGCCGGAAAAATCGAAGCCCCTGGTATTGAGCAGCAGTAGAGGGAAGATAACTCCAGGTATCAAAATTAAATTAAACGGAACGACGTCCCGAAAGTAGATGAAATTAGAATATTACGTATGGTTATCAACAGCAGAGGTAGTAACAAAAGCCTGGTCAAAAAATTAAAAGACCAGGCGGAGCTCGTAGTCAGGGTATTTAAGAAGACGCCTAACAGAAGGAGTGGCCTCACGGAGGCTAGTAGACAGACTAGTACAAGCTTTTGTCCCGAGTAGAGTCTGCTACGCGACTCCAGTCCTAAATATCAACAAGACTGAAGAACGGGAAATAAACACTGCAATAAAGAGATGCACGAAGTGCGCTCTAGGACTCCCCATAACTACTCCTAACGACATTCTAGAGAAAATGGGATTGCATAATGAGTGGAAAGAGCTAGCTGCGGCGGTCAAGATCTTCCAGAGAGAGACTCGCAGGAACGGCGGCGGGTAGACAAATCCTCGACTGGGTAAACCTAGTAGCCCCCGGGGAAGGCGAGAGTGTCAGAGAAAGCATTGATAGGGCAATCAGAAAGCATCTATACGTCTCGCTCATACCGAAGAACATGCACCCCGTACACGACGAGGAGAGGAGGAAAAGTAGAGCTGAGCACCTGGTTAACAAATTGGACAAACTCCTGCCGGGATCGGTCACATACACCGATGCGGCGAAATGGAAAGAACGCTTCGTAACCTCTGCCGCCCTATTAGAAACCGGGATCGCCATAGGAATCGAAGGACACAGAGATCTAACGCCGGTACAGGCGGAGGAAATTGCAGCAGCCATTATACTGCACGACCAGGCGTGAAATACGTCGTCAGCAATATCAAAGCGGTAGTTAGGAATTTTAGCAAGGGTAGAGTCTGCAATCGTGCTGCCAAAATTCTGAACGAGTCGAGTCTCACCGAAAGCATGACTATACTCTGGACCCCAGCACACGCCGGTCTCGCCGTAAACGAGGCTGCCCACATACTCGCCCGCTCCTCGCTACCTCGGGGTGCTGGGGACGCCTCCACAGCAACATCTAAAGGTAAAGAAAGTATTGGCAAATTTAGGGATCTAAACGACAATCTGAAGAAAGACAGGAGGATATATCCGCCACTGGATAGATCCCTGAGTAAAAAGGTATCCTACGACTGGAGGACTCCAGGCTCGAAATTTCTTCTCGCCCCTGTGGAGGAGTTGGACGGGTGCCAGAGGGAGGAAAAGGGACGGTGATAATAATAATTGGTTTTTTAGGAAGGAAATGGCGCAGTATCTGTCTCATATATCGTTGGACACCTGAACCGCACCGTATGGGAAGGGATAAATGAGGGAGTGAAAGAGGAAAGGAAGAAAGAGGTGCTGTAGTGGAGGGCTCCGGAATAATTTCGACCACCTGAGGATCTTTAACGAGCACTGACATCGCACAGCACACGGGCGCCTTAGCGTTTTTCCTCCATAAAAACGCAGTCGCCGCGGTCGGGTTCGAACCCGGGAACTCCGGAAAAGGGACGGTGCAGAAACCGAAATTTGTAAATTTTGCGGCCCGCTGGACTACTGATCCAGAGTTCCCGGATTCGAACCCGACCGCGGCGGCTGCGTTTTTATGGAGGAAAAACGCTAAGGCGCCCGTGTGCTCTGCGATGTCAGTGCACGTTAAAGATCCCAGGTGGTCGAAATTATCCCGAAGCCTCCACTACGGCCCCTCTTTCTTCCTTTCTTCTTTCATTTCCTCCTTTCCTCCGTTCCCTTACGGCGCGGTTCAGGTGTCCAACGATATATGAGACAGATACTGCGCCATTTCTATTTCCCAAAAACCAATTATTATTATTATTATTATTATTATTATTATTATTATTATTATTATTATTATTATTATAGCGGCCACGTGGCAACAATAGATCACATAATATGAAGATGCGTTCGTGCTCCCAAGCCTCCCAAGTGGTAAGGCCCAGCGGGGGAGGATCCGCCGGGCAGAGGAAAAGGATATGATGGAGAGTGGCTTAGGGGTGTGCAGAGTGTACAAGAGGGGTTTCTGTGGACATAGTGATAGCGCGAGCGTATATAAGTGGAGGATAAGGTACGTGTTTGGAGCCGCCTCCAAAGTGTCTCATGGTAATTGTCGAGGGAGAGATTGGGGGGGGGGGGTACAGACGACGCTCGGCTTTGCAGGCCTGCGTCAGTTCACTGAAGGAATGCATGCGCTCCCGCCGTGAGAACCCCAGATCGGAGGCCGCCGGTGCCCGGTTGAGAGAACCTCGGGCTAAAGCGTTGGCAGCCTTGTTTCCGGGATTCCAGGAGTGGGCAGGCACCCATATGAGCTCCATGTGGCGGGGCGGGTGTGCGGCGAGGGAGTCCAATATGCGAAATGCTGGGACGTGAACTCTCCCGCGGGTGAAATTTAGTATGGCAGTTTTAGAGTCCGATCGTATATACCGAGCCTCCGTGCGCGTGATGGCTAGGGAAGGGATGAGTTTGTAACGTTCCGCACACTGGATAGCCAACGCGCCCACCCTGCCAACATGACAGGTGGCCGTTAATAGTGATTGCGAGAGATGGGTCACCCAATGAACGCTGCGGCTTATTCTACCGCCCTCTACCGGCGAATCGAAAGGTCGAAAGGTCACAGGCCAAGTGGTGTGACATTACGGTGGACTGCATGTGGAAAGGCATAAAGCCACACTTGACCTCTGGCTCACTTGAAGGTCAACCAGCGAAAAAACGAAAAACGAGAGACGAATATTTCAGGAAACGAAATAGTGCAGCAATTGTCTCACATATCTCGGTGGACACCCGAACCGCGCCAGCTCAGTAGACGACCGCCTTAACCATTCAGCCACCGTGGCGGGCCGAAACGCAATGCGCGGCGAAATCGGTTCTACCTACCGTAGCGAAGCTCTCGCTTCACTTCAAAAGGGGCCGTAATAGAGGTCTGTGTCATTCACCGTCGCATTCGTAGACCACGCCACCACACACACGCATACCTCACAGGCGCTCGGGTGGCACGAGTTCCATGCCATCGCAATGGCTGACACCCGCACTCCCTCCTTTGTCGGGCTCTAGACCAGAACGCCGTCCCTTCGCCTCTTCAGTTTTTTCCTCATTTACGGCATTATAATGAAGCGACTTTTTCTTTTTTGGTGACGGTGATGGAAGTGGACGCTGTTGAACTTCAATCCGGTCGCTCAGCCACTGACGCCCAGAGGAACCGTCTTGGCCTCCCGAATGACGCAAGCAGCCAGGCCACCGTGGCGTACTCGGCCACCAGTGATGACCGTTCGGCTGACGACGGCTTCATCAGAGTCCTAAGCAAGAAGGCCAAACGGAGACTGCGCAAAGGTGAGGACTCGTCGTCGTCAAGTGCGTCCACGATCACTACGGAGCGAGGATCATCGCCACATACTGTCCTATTTGTGCCAGAGACTCCCACCGACAATCTCAACCACATCAATAGGCAAGCCTCGTCTGTGTTCCTGGAGGCTCGCGTCCCGGGAGCAATTAAAGATGCGAGGGTGAACCGCTTCAGGAATGTTGTCGTCATTGATGTCATCGACCGGAACGCGCTTGAGAATTTGAGCAACATCAGAACGCTCAGCGGCATCAGCGTTCGTTCCCATGTCCTTCTAGGCAGTGGCGCTACGACAGGGGTCATTTACGACGTCGACGTAGCCATCCGCGACTCTTAATAGAGAGTTTTAGTTTCACGTACGTAGAGGCTTCACGTACGTAGAGCTCTTAGGGTGACCAGTGCGCATGCGCAGAACGCAAAGGGTATGAGCGATTCTCACGTACGTACGTGAGATTCGGATTTTTACGTTGCGGTCTTTGCGTTGCTTGCGTACGTAGCGTTGACAAACATGGCGGCACCCTGCCCGCCGCTTCACGGCGATAACAGCTTCGTCGCTAATCCCTCGAGGCGATATGGTGTTCTAAACTGCTGTATTCGCCTTCGATTTGCCCATTCTTACCCTCGCATAAGGTTTCAAGCGACAAATAGCTTTTGTTTTTCAGAAAGAAGGGCGATTTTTCAGCTGCTAAGCCTGACGAAGTAGCGTTGGTCGTCGTCATAGCAATGGTCTCGCTATGAATGGCTTCGCTTAATGACTTGTCTTGGATGATTTTGGCTACAACCAGTGTCTGTGTTTCTTAGTAGATGGCGCTATGCGTAACGCGCGGCGTGTTTCGCGTACGTGTAACTATAAGGGTTTCAAACCACCTGCGTGCACGCTACGTAGACACCTATAATTTTTCTTTGCATACCTCGCTGCATTGTCCTTCACTTGAGCTGAACCGTTATTTCTGAGTCTTCCCGTTTCTGCCCCGTAGCTGCGATGTCAGTGTAGGTTAAGGACCCCCCGGTGGTCGATTACCTGGCATGCCTTGGTGGCCAGGGACCCATATGATTTAACGACGAGTCATGCCAGGTAACGAAGCCGCCCATGAGGCAGCCCGAGCGCTCACTTGCCGGGCACCAGGCGTTCCTTGAGAGTACCTTCACCCGGATCACAGCCCTTTTCTTTCTTTTAAGATATTAGTGAGCACTAACGGTCCGAACACCGGCGCTTCCCGGTTCCTATGAAGGTACTGGGTAAAAGCTGGCGAACGAACTATCCTTAGGCTCTTTACAAACAACCTGCAGTGCCCGGCGGTTCTCAAGCACTTTGTTCTTTTGACGGCCGCTGCTCATTCTAAGGGGAAGTGGCCGACACCTTTCAAATGGTTTGGGCATGCAGGCAAAATCCTTCTCTCCCTCATCACCCTTTCCCCTACCCGAGAGCATTGGGAGGCGGCTCTGCTCGGCTGCCAGGAACTATCTGCACAACAGGCCCTGGTTCGGCGGACCTGCGCAGCGGTCAGGAGCAACGGGGTCCCGGAATGAGGGACTCCGCCTTGTATTGTAAGGGGCGAGACCCACTATGGGCCTCTCCGCGAGCACCTCTTTGTATATATGTATAATTATTTCTTTTCACCACCACCATCACGTGGCCGAAATTATTCCGAACCCCTCCACTACGACAACTTTCTTTTCTTCCTTCCTTTCTTCTCTCAGTCCCTCCTTCATCCCCTCCCTTAAGGCGCGGTTCAGGTGTTCAATTATATATGGGACAGATATTATGCGATTTCCTTCCCCAAAAAACAATTATTATTATTATTATTATTATTATTATTATTATTATTATTATTATTATTATTATTATTATTATTATTATTTCAATCCTTCCTGGGTTGGAACCCCACCGCGGCGTTTCGATTTAGGCAAAACGCTAAGGCGCCTGTGTGCTTTGCGATGTCGGTGCACGTTAAAGATCCCCAGGTGGACGAAATTATTCCGGAGCCGTCCACTACGGCACCTCTTTCTTCCTTTCTTCTTTCACTCCCTCCTTTATCCTCTTATGACGCGGTCCAGGTGTCCGGCGAGATGTTGGACAGATACTGCGCCATTTTCTTTCCCCAAAAACAAATCGTTGTGCTATTGCACCCGGCGCGGTGGCTCATTAGTTAGGGCAGTCGCCTACTAATCCGGAGTTACCGGGTTCGAACCTGACTGCGTCGTCCGCGTTTTGATGGATGGATCGATGGATGGAAAACTTCATTAGCAAGCGAGTTTGGACCCTTTAATGTCTCAGGGCCACCGCACAGCCCTCACATTACGCGCATGTGTCCAGGCCACGTACGGCCATGGCACTGGCACCCCGGTTCACACAAAAAAGTTGGGTGTCCGGGTCCAGCGACACAAGGAGGGCCTCCCATTCCTCCCATGCCCCGATGCCAGGCTGCCCCCGCGGAGCAGGATCGGCAGGGCAGCCGAAGAGGATGTGGTCCAGGGTGGCATGCGATTCTCCGCAGAGTGCACTCTGAGGAAACAGAGCAGAAGTAGGATTGCAGCTGAGGGATAGGAAGCGTTCGGGTCTGGATTCGTCTCCAGACAATTTGTTTTGAGCGAAATAAGCGGAGTGGGGAGGGGGTAGAGTCTACGGGCGAGGTGTGCTTGTAGTGTGAGTTCTGAGAACGTGTGTGCCCCAGAAATCCAGGCTAGTGTCGCCATATTTCCCGATGTCCTCGGGCTATGTAATCAGCAGTCTCATTTCCTGAATTGCCAGGGTGAGCCGGCACCTACACGAGCTCATTGCGCCTATCGGAATTTAGGGTGCACATTCTCAACATCTGCCGCGCGGGAGGATGGATGCGTCCGCGGACGATGTTAAGAATGGCTGTTTTGGAATCGCTAACTACATAAGCCGCATTGGTTTGGGCGAAGGCTAGTGCTAGAGCAGCTTTCTCTGCTTCTTCTGGGTACAGGAGGGGTCTCTGAAGCGGGTGAGTGGGGGGGCTGCTGGATGGTAATCCTCGGCTACTGAACGGTCTGGACCCTACGCGGCGTCCACCCAGTGCACATCCTCTGAAGTGCCATATTCTTTATTGAAAGCTTTGGCTCGCGTGCCTCGCCGGGATTGATGGTATTCTAGGTGGACATTTTTTGGAAGGGGCTTGATAAACGCGGCGTGCATGGCGCGAGAGAGAGAGACTAAGTGTGCAGCGTGTGCGGGTATGCGAATTCCCAGAGTCCGATATGTGCTGCCCTGTTTCAGTGCCAGCTAGACGAAGGTACTGTGTGTCTCGATGTGCCTCTATAGGTTCTTGTATAGTGTTGTGCATTGCTAAATTTAGGAGCCTGTCCGTACTAGTGCTCTTTGGTAGGTTGAGTGCTGCTTTGGTAGGTTGAGTGGATTAGAGCATTGATTTTATCTTTATCCGCACAGGAGAGGTTCAGGTAAGGAAAGGGGTAGAGAATGCGAAAAAGCACAAAGGCATGCAGCACCTTGGGATTGTCTGCTTCGTCTAGACCGGATCGTGACTGGAAACACTTCTATGAAGATGGATGACGGAGTAAGTGGACTGTTTAAGTGTTTTTAGGGTAAGGTTGTTTTTCTCGTGTCCTGTAAATGCTGTCCAAGAATGCGGAGAGTAGGTGTTGCGGTATGGGAGTGTCATGCAGATAAATCGTGATGGGGGCGGTAGGGCCACACCGCGGCCGAATTATGAGCAGTGCTGACTTTGTGGGGGAGCATTCAAGGCCAATGCTTGCAGCGTGGGTAGCGATAGCTGTAGCTGCTTTCTGAAGGGTCGATTCTATGTCGCCATCCGAGCCGTATGTGGTCCAGACCGTTACATCATCCGCGCAAAGTGTAATCCCAAGTGCGGGGTGCGGCTGAGAGCTTTCGCCAGGAGAATGAGGATGAGGTTGAAGAGGAAGGATGATAACAATGCCCCTTGGGGAGTGCCAATGTTACCAGGTGTGAAGGAGGGGGTCTGTGTATCATCTATATCCAGGGAAGTGGAACGGCCGTTCAGGAACGCCAGGTTATAATTATAGGTCTTAGGCCCTAACTGCAGATCTTGTATGCCTTGCAAGATGGCGCTGCGCGTAACTTTGTCAAATACTTTAGTGAGGTCGACTGCCAGGATTGCTGTGCTGTGATCTAACATGTCATTGAGGATAGCGTTTCAAATCTGCAGCAAAGCGCCTTCAGCTGAGAGCTGGGCTCGAAAATCCTACCATGCTATGGGCATAAAGTCCATGGGATTCCATATGTTACGTGAGACGGGTGAGGATGACATACTTAAACAGTTTGCCCCGGCAAGAAGTCAGTGATATAGGGCGGAGATTTTGTGCATTAATGGGCTTGTTGGGTTTAGGGATGAAAACTGTCTTCCTGTGCTTTCAATCCGCCGGTGGCTCCCCCGTTTCCCAGCACTCATTGAAGTGCTCTGTGAGAAGGGAAATAGAACGGTTATCTAGATTTCTGAGAATGACATTTTTGATTTGGTCCTCACCAGAGGTTGAGTTGCGGAGCTTAATGAGGGCTGTTCTGACTTCAACCTCCATAATGGGGACGTCGAGTGAAGGTTTATCGGGGCCTATGTATTCGGGATATGATACTGCTTGGCCCACAGTGGTATAAGTTGATTGCAGTTGGCATAATAGTGCTTGGTGATTATATCGATTCTGATGGGTAAGTTCTGTTAGTGTAAGGCGGGTTTGCTTTTCGTTTGAGTGGAGTCGGTCGTATGTCGTAGAAGATGCCAGGCCCTGGAGGAAGAGAGATTACCTCGTAATCCGTAACATAATTGGTGCCAGTTGGATTTCCTGAGGGAGGCACTGTGCTCTTCTATTTATTTTTGTAGTTGCGCCAGTTTTAGTTTAAGTTTCCGATTATGGTTCCGGGTTTTTCAGTCAGTGAGAATACTCTTCTGTGCTTGTAGCAGGTGTGCTATGCTACTATCTGCAGCGGGGGTCTAGAGGGTGGAATCTAACGTTTGCGTGAATGCCTGGACATCTGTTTGAGCTCTTTCATCCATGTATGGAGGTTAAAAGGGGATTCGAATGTTTTCGCCTCTCTCTGCATTCGAAGATTATCCCAGCTAGTTATCCGGCACGGCAGTTTTTAGCTGCTTTGGCGAAATCAAGGTCTATGGTTATAATGTAATGATCACTGCTCAGGGCCTCATTTGAGTTCCTCCAGACCGGTGTTGGAAGATTGCGGCCAAAAGCAAGATCTGGGCCAGTGTCGGCGGTGACACTATTGGCGATTCTTGTAAATGTGTTCAGATCATTATATATAGACAGGCCGTTCATCTGAAGAGTGTTGTACAATTCCGCTCCTCTCTTGTTGGTGCGCGTGTATCACCATTCTATATGTGTGCAGTTAAAGTCCCCTAAGATAATGAGGGGATCCTTGTTTGCAGCAGTGGATGCGGTGATGCAGGCGAAACGCTAAGACGCCCCTGTGTCGAGCTATGTCAGCGCACGTTAAAGATTCCCAAGTGGTCGAAATTATTCCGGAGCCCACCACTACGGCAACTCTTTCTTCCTTTCTTCTCTCAGTCCCTCCTTCATACCTTTCCTTATGGCGCGGTTCAGGTTTCCCCAAGATGTGAGACAGTACTGCGACATTTACTTTCCAATTTTTAATCACCGAGCTCCACGTTCAGACCAGTTGAAATCTTCGAAGGTTTCGTCTGCCGGTCCTCCAAATAATAAAATCCACAACCCCTGTGCGATGTCAGTGCAAGGTAAAGAACCCCAGGTCCCCGAAATAACAGAAGCCGTCCACTACGGCGTCTTTCATAGCATCAGTCGCTTTGGAACTGCTCGGGGAACCCCTGAAGGAGCGGTCCTTTCCCCGCTGGTTTTCAACATATCTTTATTCATCTCCCCTAAGGGAGAGAGAGAAAAAAACTTTATTTTTGGAGAGGAATTCGGGGCACGCCCGCACGACCCCACTTCACTCAAGTAGTTTATGTCCCTAAGACCCATAACACTGGCAGCCCGGCCGGTGGCGATGGTCTGCACGGCTGGGTCCTCTGAGCACCGCCGGATCTCCCTCGGCAACTCTGGCAAATTCCAGACATATATTTCAGTATCTATGCAGATAACATCACTGTCTAGACATGCCGGGGCAGCGACGCCGCCATAGAGGCCCATCTCCAGACAGCCCTTAACACTATTGATACGCATGTAAAGGAGAGAGGCTTATTCTGATCACCCTCTAAATCCCAACTCTTTCTCCACAGGGCTAAATCCTCTCACCTTGAGAGCCCCCCTAACACTCTGACACTCGACACACAACCATTCAATTAGTAACACAAATCAGAGAGCTAGGAATGACTCTCGAGTCCTAAGGACCTTATGGAGACGTAATCAAAGCCCTCCAGACTCACACTCAACAAACTACTCGACTCATCCGTCGTGTAGCACATCGAAGAAGAGGCCTTCACGAAAGAAACACCCTTCGCCCTACCCGAGCATACGTTACTAGCACAGCCACATACACTCTGTGTCCTGCTTACGCCTTACTAGTAAAGGATGCGATCGAGTAAACGCTTTACTCCGGTGTTCACAAAAACAGCCCTGTGTCTTACTCCCTGCATTTCTAAACTGCCTGTGCACAAGATGGGAGCCCACAACACCCATGAGCAACTCCGTGAGGCGGCGCTCACAGCCCAGATGGCCCGCCTCTCACGCACACCAGCCGGTCGCGCACTACTGTCTTCTCTACACATATCGCCAGTAAGCCTCCGATAGGGAGGCACCTCCCTCCCTCCTGCTGTTCAATTCAAAATTCTCCCTCTCCCTAGAAACATGCACCCAAAAAGGGTCGGGAGCCGCAGAACAGCCAGGGCGCAATCCTTACACAGACAATTTGAAGAAGACCCCAGGGCAGCCTATGTCGATGCGGCCACCTATGCAATCAGCCATCACAAAGTACTAGCCGTCACAAGAAATGGCGCAAAATTTCTCACTGCTGGTTCAATTCTCACCAGCTCCACAGCCGAGGCAGATAAGGCAGCCATTGTGCTAGCCATGACCTCCACGCCCGCCACCAAAATCATCTTGGACTCTAAGACTGCTATCCTTAACTTTTACGATGGCATAGTGTTTCCAATCACCCGCCGCCTTTTGCATTCGTGGCAACCCCAACAATTCGTCCCTCTTATTTGGGCACCCGCAGAGGCGGGCATTACAGGTAACGAGGAGGTTCACTCTATGGCCCGAGTTCTCACTTTCCGGGCTGGGGAGGAACGGCCGTCTTCATGTGCTGGGGAATACCTGCTTTCCTTTGTGGGGATTTTCCCTCATGACTTCCCCTTTTGGTTACCTTTCACGCGGTGCACCCTCCCACAGGCTTCACCACAGGAGGAGCGCGCCACGTGACTCTCCCTTATTAACTTAACTAACAAGGGAGGGCGCTGGCGTCGCAGCGTCACAGACGGCTTGCTGCACGCGGGACACAGCATCTCTCTCTTCCGTTGAGACCATCGGCGCGAGCGGACGTCTCGCTCGCGGCTCCCCTGTCCGGCTTCGGAGTATCCCTTGCCCTAGCGTGGGCGAACATTCGCTCGCAACCTTGCTGTTGAGTTGGACGACCTTGATTCCTAAGCGTATTTTGCTGCTGTCTGGCATTAGTGTTGCTGTAGCAATAAATGCCTTGTTTGTGTCAGCCAATGTGTCCTTCCTGTGTTCCCTCAGAGCAAGGCCCGCCATGGTCGGCGTCCGCTCGGTATCGTACGTGATCACGGGGTGGGGTCTGGCGGCTCTGAACTGTGTCAGCCACGATTAAGTGGGGAGAACGTATTTATCCCCCCGATGAAACCCCACACCTTTCGGGACATCCTTACATACTACCGAGAAAACAGGAGAACATACACTCCCCCTGCCCCGATTCTCAAACTCACGCAAGCCGCCCTTTGGCGCAGGCTACAAACGCGCACAACGTCATACCCCATTCTCTGCCACGCCCGCTTTCCTGATCAATTTCCCTCCACCTGCAAGCTCTGTGGTGGTCATCGCGGAAACATTTATTGCCAAATACATAGGGGGGCAAACTCCCTAACAAGGCAAGAGGCAACCATTAGGGCGCTGCCCTTAGAAGGCAAAGACAGCCTTTGGAGGGCTATCCGCTTCAGGGCGTCGGTAATTATCCAGCGCTGGTCAGCAGCAGCGAAGCTGGCCAGGAGAGTCTCCCAGTATGACTCCGCCATGGTTTTGGGAATTGAGGGCGTGGGGAGGTAGACCTGTGAGGAGGACGTGATGGAAGTCTCCCAGTTTCCCGCAGAGCTTAAAAGAAGAAAGTAATTGATCGGGGTAGCGGGCACGAAGGAGAATAGGGTAGGGAACAGTTCGGGTATGGAGTCGGCGCCAGTGGAAGGCCTCGGTTTAGGTTAGGGAGGGAGCCGGCGGTGCGTAAACACACCGGGTATCTCGGTAGTATGTAAGAATATCTTTTAATGTAAGCAGACGCTCCTGGGTTGGTGGAGGAGGTCCAACTCCTGCCCGGAAAGTGAGACCTCGGGCAAGGGACTGGGCCTCCTCCTTACCCGGGAGGCCTGCGTATGCGGGGGGTCCAGATGAGGGCTACGGGGTGGGTGGGATGCCAGGAGCGTAGAAGCCGAGCCGCGGTGCGGGATATCAGGCCTTTTGCGAAATTGGATAGGGCGGATTTTAAGTGGGAGTAAATTTTGGTGGCAGAGCTGGAAATGAGAGCGAGTGCAACGGCCGCTTCCTCTAGAATTTCTGATGAGTCTGTGGTGACGGATCCTGATGCGATTAGTCGGGCTTGATTATTAGCGAATGCGAGAACCATGCGGGAGCCTGACCAATACGCTGCCGCGTCCACGTAGGCTACCTCGGAACTGCTGCCGTCGAGCTTGTGCACGGCTTTGGTACGGGCTGCCCTATGTTGTCCGTCATTCTTGGGTTGCATGTTTTTAGGGATTGGAAGGATGATGAGATGGGAGTGTAGGTCTGGAGGTAGGGGAACCCCCACGGTAGGATCGGTGATCGGGATGATGCATAGCTGGCAGATTAGAGTGTGGCCTGCCGCGGTACTCGACAGGCGAGTCAGCTGGGCTGTTAGAGTGGCTTCTGCCAGCTCCTCAACCGTGTTGTAGGTACCGAGGATGAGGAGTCGGGTAGTAGAGGTGCTGGGGGGTATAGGCGGAGGGCGACCTTCACGCAGCTCCTGAGGAGGGCGTTGATGCGGTCCCGTTCCTTCTGCTTTAGGGGGAGATAGGGGAATGAGTACGCCCTGCGGCTCGTGATGTAGGCTTGGGTGAGGCAGAGTGTTCCACTCTCGCACACCCGCGCGCCGGTTCGCCACGAGCCGAATGATACGGGTGGCTTGCTCGGCATGGGTTGGGAGAGTTTGTATGGCGTTGCCATGCGCTCCGTGGGAGTGAAGGACAAGGCCCAAGATGCGAATCTTGGATACCAGGGGAATGGAGTGGTTTCCTACAGTGAGTGAGAAGGGTGGGTTGGCGGGTTCGTGCGGCCAGGGGCGGTAGAAGAACAGTTCTGATTCAGAAGGGAAGCAGGCTAGGCCGCGCGCGCGAGCGTATGAGTCGATGATGTTGAGGGCCGACTGCAGTTTGCATTCCATGCCGGCATCACTGCCTCGATTAGCCCAGACAGTGATGTCTTCAGCATAGAGGCTGAAATGTATGTCGAGTATTTGGGCGAGTTGGTGGGGAAGTTGGAGAAGGGATATATTAAAGAGGATAGGAGACAGTACAGCACCCTGAGGAGTTCCCCGCACGCCCAGCGAAAGACCGGACAGCCGGTGGTCGCCCATGGTAAGTGTGGCTGTTCGTTCGGAGCGGAAATCGCGGACGTAATTGTACATTCGCGGGCCTACGCCTAGGCCACGGAGGCCTTCTAGGATGGCTGCGTCGGTAACGTTGTCGAAAGCTTTTGTTAGGTCGACGCAGATGATAGCGTTGGTGTCATCCGCGGGGAGTCAAGGATGTGGTGCTTGAGCTGTAGAAAGACGTCCTGGGTGGATAAGCCCGGGCGGGAACCAAACATGCACGAAGGCCTAAGGTTGTTGTTCTCCAAATACCGGCTGAGCCGGGTCTGGAGAATGTGCTCCATGAGCTTGCCCACACACGACGTAAGAGAGATGGGACGGAGGTTAGCGGGGAGAAGTGGTTTGCCGGATTTGGGAATAAAGACTACTTTGGAATCTTTCCACTGAGGTGAGAGGGCGCCGCGCAGCCAGGATTTGTAGAAGTAGTCGGTTAGGGCTTTGACGGAGGGCGAATCGAGGTTGCGGAGCGCCCTGTTCTGCACTCCGTCGGGGCCAGGAGCTGATGACGTGTTGAGGCGCCGAAATTCTACCGTGACTTCCGCCTCAGTGATCGCTTGGTCGAGAAGGTCATTGGGGGAGCCTGTGTAGTCAAGGTGGTCTGAGGAGGGATATGCGGGGAAATATAAAGATCATGAAGCTCCTCGAGGAGTTCCTTCGGGGAGGCCTCGGATGTGTGTATGAGCTTTCTGAGATTGTGTTTATGGTGTGTTTTGGACTGAGTCGAATCAATGAGATGGCGGAATAGGTTCCAGGTCTGGGGCAGGCTCATGTTGCCGTCCAGCCTGTTACACAGCGATTCCCAATTTTGGCGATACAGAGTTGCAGCATGCACCTCAATCTCCTTGTTGAGACGGACCAGCCGTCGTGTGAATGTTATATTCCAGCGCTGACGCCGCCACCTCCGTTCGACACCCGCCTTGGCCTCTCATAGGTGCAGGAGATGAAGATCCATAGCGTCTGCAGGGCAGTCCCCTGGGAGTTGGCGAGCCTCGGCGCGGATGTCACGCTGGAGTTGGTCGTTCCAAGTAGCTATGTCTGAGATGATGTTTGGGCTGTTCAGGAGGTGAGGAACGAGTCCCACTTCGTGATGGTCTACGTGTTGGGCCTGCTTGTTGGAGAATCTCGACAATGTAGTAATCACTACCCAAATTCTCCTGAGTGTTACACCACGCAGCGTGCTGGAGACGGTGAATGAAGGTGAGGTCGGGAGTAGTGCCTGCGCAGACGCTGTTCCCGGTGCGAGTAAGGGTGGTTGGGTCTGTGAGAAGGGTGAAGCCGTCCAGCTGTGCGGCGAGCCATACCCTGCGCCTCTTGGAGACGTCGGCTGTGTAACCAGGCCGCGTGCGGGGCATTGAAGTCCCCTTCAATCAGGAGAGAACATTTATGTGCGGCTCGCTTGGCAAGCGTGAATAGTCGGTCGAAGTCGTGCCGCAGGCACTTCGGGTGGCTGTATACGTTGAGGATGAAGAGACTAGTATCCCGAGTGTGGCGCGCCACGAGTTCCATGAGGAGATGATCTATTTCGGGGACGTCTAAGGGGTGAAAGATAGTAGTGAGCGCATGGCGTACTAAATGCAACCCAAGGGTTTGTAGGAGAAAATGTGACGATGGGCATATAGCTGGGTAGGGTTAGGGGATTGGAGGGCTCTTGCAGCGCGAGCACGTCGGGGTCGTCTACACGAGCTAGGAACTGGTGAAGGAGCCCCCTCTTTGAACCAAAGCCTCGACAGTTTCACTGCCAGTTGGTGAGGCTAGTGCATGGTCTCGCCATCACTGAAGCTGTCGTTCGCCGTGGAGGAGTTGGGGACGGTGTGGAGCCGGGCTTTCTTTTTAGGCCGCACTGCAGCACAGGCTGTCGCGTGGCAAGCCTATTGCTCCTTACATCGCTCGCCAATTTGGCGAGCAAATTCGTCTAGACGGGTAGTGAGGTTGGCGAATTGATTTGTGAAGGTCTGGATGGCCGTCTGCACTGCGGCCTTAATTCTCGCCTCCATGAGTTGTTCAAAATTGGAAGGCAGGGCCAGCGTTCCCTCGGTCGGGGTTGTTGTGTTCAGGGAGGTAGTGGGTGTTGCGGCCCGCTTATTGGCCGGTGGTTCGCGAGTAGGGAGAGGTGGCGGTGGAAGAGTGGGGGAAGGAGCGGCCAGGGCCGCTAGTGCCGGGGTTGGGGCTGCTGGTGGGCATGCGGCTGTGCCTCTATTCGGCGGTTGGTGGTTTGCAGGGCGGTGAGCTGCGCGCGGACACGCAGCAGCTCTTCATAGACGGAGTTGGCGGAGTCCAGGGAAACTAAGCCTGTCCAGCTCACCTCACTGGCGCAGCGGCCAGGTGCCTGGGCAGGTGGTCTCGTTGGGACTGTAGGTGGTGGTGGCGTGGTTCCAGTCCAGGAGCGGGACCGGCGTTGGGCTTGTTAGCGGTGGACGGCTGTTTTGGTGCGGCAGGCTGCAGTACTGGAAATGACTTCGATGTGAGCTGCGGGGCCTGGGGCTTGCGGATCGTGGAGCGGCTGCGGTGTTGGGGTGGAGCCTGACTGGTGGGAGTGTGGTTGGTGTTTGCCTCGGCAGTTCGCTTGGCATCCCAGTACCTCTTTTTGACGAGGTAGGGGGTGCGGAAACGCGCCTTGCACATTCTGTTCGCCGTCAGATGTGGTTTACCGCAGACCTTGCATTGCGGCGTGCAGGAGTGGTCCTCAGGAGGTAAGACTTGGTCGCAGCCGGGACCGCGGCGTTGCTTAGGAGCCGGGCACACATCCGCACGGTGGGCGAGTGCGCCGCAGTTACGGCAGTGCTTGATCTTCTTTTTGAAGAGGTAGCACATCTAGAGTACAGAGGAGTAGTATATGTGCTTGGGCACCCAGTCTTGTTCGAAGAGGATGATGATGGACTCTGTCGAGCCCATGCGTCTAAAGTCGAGGATGGGAGGGTTCCGCTCGTGGCTGAGACGGTCCTCGATGTCTTCTTATGAGTGGTCGAGAGGGACCCCGTGGACCACGCCGCGGGCGCAGTCCTCCGGTGCCGCTTGGTAGGAGTATTGTCGTAGGCGGTGCCTACGACAATCCGAGGCAGCGGGGTCGGCGCGGCGGGTCGGGAGTGTTGATGAGGATGAGATGTTGGAGTGTACTGATGATGACTGTATCGGGCTTGGCCTCTTGAGGTCCGAGGTGGGCTGCTTGCAGAAAGGCGTCGCGAAGCACAATGCCGTTCACGGTCGGAAGGTTGAGGCCGCCACGGGGACGGAGGATGATCTTATGATCGTCGACCAAGCACCCCTTGACCATTTCAAAATAGCGCGCCAGCCTAAGCGAAATTAGAATGAGACCAAAACCAGGAATGATCTCTGTACGTGCCACAGAAGTGTGCATGCATTAAGGGGCGAAAAAAAAGAAAGAGAATAATAGTCATAGAAATATATAGCGTCACTACTGGTTGTATACCTGCAGATCAATAAAGCAGGTCCTACGAAAGCAGCCGACAAGATGCAAGCCGTAGGGTACAGAGCAAGCGAGGGTGCCCTCCACGTGACAAAGACAAACAGCCAGCCCTTGAGTTGCGCTTACCACTGCTTTATTAAGGGGTAAGCCTTACTCGCCCCTTTCAGCGAAAATCCGTCTGTCCGTCCGCCCGCCCGCCCGCCTAGAAAGGTAGGTGTGGGACAGGTCTATCCTGCCCGTGCAGATGTGTGGGGCCGAAATTTGGAGGTTTAAAAACAAAGGTCAGGGAACTCATTAAGAAGAGCGCAGTGAACATTTGGAAGAATAAATAGCTACAACATTAGGAGAAATAAATTAGCGTGGGTAGCAGAGTAAACACAAGTTGAAGATATTTTAGCTGAAACTGAAAAGTCCTAACGGACCTGAGCAATGCACATAAAGGGCACATGAATATTCGAACTTTTCGAATAACGACCCCAATATCCTCTTACAGTTGAACCCCGCTACAGCGAACGCCGCTTAACAATATTTTCGCTTCAACGAAATATTTCAGATTCCCCGTCAGCTGTAGCTATAGAAAATAATGCATGCTAGTTCTCGCCACAACGAATTATCTTTTCAGGTGCGTTTCCGCTTAAACTAATTTTTTTTTCAGTGGAGATGGGCTTAACATTTATTTTACAACAAAACAAGCATAACGTTGCCGTCCGTACGTTCATGGCGTTTCATTTCACCGAAAACACTTGTTGGAATCGATGTGTGCCCCGAAGTGAGTCGAGTGCGAATGGGTGGCGCCATTCGGTATCGTCCCTCATATCGTGCGATATCGTCCGTCATATCGACAGACAAGCGCAGCGGAGCCGGCCCGACGCAGTGCGATTGTCCGGTGTTTCATTTGTGTTAGTGTGCTAGACTACGCCAGCATGGCAACGCCGTGCAGAAAGCGCAAGTTTCTTTTTTTAGGATAAAGCACGCATAATTCGAGAGGCCTCGAGCGGGAGCAAGAAAAGTGACATCGCTGCGGATTTCTGCATCTCCCATAGCACGCTTTCAACCATTGTGAAGGCGAAAGACTATCACCGCAGCTCTTGCAGCTGCATTGCATGTGACGGACGCATTTGACACCATTCCTGCCTTCACTGGTGCGCATGACGACGACATCGCGATGCAGTTGTTGGCCGAGTGTGAAACTCGCACCATGACGCTCATGTCCACTAAAAGGACGCAAGCCTAGATGACCGAACTTTTTGGAAATAAATGATATTTTTGATAAGTGCAGTAAAATCTTAGTTTTTTCGGCTGATTTCGCCACAGTGAAATTTCCATTTCAACGAAATTTTCCGCGCACCCCCTGAATTTCGTTGTAGTGGGGTTCAACTGTATACGATTCATTGAAGGAATCCAATATAGTATTTTCAAAATTATTCGAAGCGAATCGAATACACTCTGAAGATTTCGAATACTTTCGAATAACCGGTAGGAAGTTCGAATAAGCCACTCCGTAGTTTCCCTCGTCCACTGTTTCTAAAACAGCGGCAACACCGGGCAGCTGCCGCAGCGATCGATCTATGAGGAAGCGAGGGTTCAGCGTCACGACGCAGTCCATTGGAATCGTGGCGTTCATCATTTTCAAGCATGGCCTCCAGAATGGGCGACGCTGCAGGGCTGATGCAAGTGCAACAAACCCCACCTTGATGCCCAATCTCGGAGGCCGTGGCTTAAACATCGTTATCCTCCCTGTCCCCACTTATATGTGGCGTTAGATTGTTCGCTGTCGCCACCCGTCGCAAAAGGTAATTTCCCTATATATGACGGTGATAGAGATAACTTACTGACTTCTTGTTCATGCCTCATAATGGAGCTATGTTTTCTCTCTAAATTGGCAACTGTACCTATATCTCCATTGCTTATAGCGCCCTGCCGTAGCTACCGTTTGCGCTTCGCTCTTCCGAGCGATTGTTCGTTTTGTAGATTTTTCGTTACGAATATTCGAATCAGTAGCAAATACTGTTTAAAATATTCAGCTCTTTTCTATTACTCTTCGATTGGCATTCAATTCGGCTCTCGGCAGAACTATTTGCATTCCATTCGGTTTTATATTCATACACCCATACAACCAATATATTAGAAGGCCACGCATAGTGAATGCCCAGAGAGGGAAACAGTATTAAGGGCGATAATGTCATGTGGATTGGCTGAAATTATGTGGCCGCAGCTGGCACTCAACGGGGAATGTAATGCCTTTCTCCTGCACTGTGATTATGATGATGATAATGACTGTAGTATCCTAAAAGTTAAAGTAACACTATAACAAAGAAAACATTTTTCCATCCATCCATAATATTTGCCCTAACAAGAGCTTGTGCAGGATCATTACAGCGTGGCAAGGTATGATGAAAAGTGAGACCATAAACTCGAAGTAAAAGATTATGGGGCCGCTTAAGTGACCTCAGAAGGGCATTGCGGTTGCGGTATTGCGCACGCATGTAAATTAGTAAAAACGTTAGAGGGCACTGCGCCAACCCCATTGGAGTAATGCAAAAGCATTGACGTCTCCTTGGCACTCGATCGTCGTCTCTCTTTGCACCTCTTTGCCTATATTTGCCCCTCTTTGCGTCTATTTTCCCCTCTTTACCTCTATTTTCTCCTCTTTGCCTCTTTTTTAAGCATGTAATTCTCTTACCCTCCTTCTATACACGTCCCTGTGCGTTTGATTCGCGTTCCTCATCACACCAATCCACAATCATGCGCACCGTCTGGCACTTAATTACACTTAATTCACATTTGTTCCACTGCATTTGCACTTTATTCACTTTAATTCACACTCACCTGACCATAATTCACAATTAATTAAATTCATTTGCATTGAAATCACTTGATTCACACTTAATTCAGTTCATTCCCGATTAATTGGTTTTATTCACAATTATACCACTCTAATCCAGTCACTCAATGCTTCAACATTGCAATCACATTCAATCACATCAGGTATGCTTAATTCGCCTTAATTAAAAAATAATGCGCCTTAATTAGTCTACACTTACATTTGACTTAATTAGTCTACACTCACACTCACCTAACCATAGTTCACAATTCACTTGATTCGCATTTAAAACATTTGGTTCACACATATTTCCTTTGATTCACAATTAATTGATTTCATTCACAATTACACCACTCTAATCCAGTCGCTCAATGCTTCATTAATATTGAAATCACATTGAAACACATCAAGTGTGCTTAATTCGCCTTAATTCACAATGAATGCACCTTAATTCATCTACATTGGCTCTCACGTTATCATATTCTCGGGAGAAAGAATATATTTACAGTTATTTACACAAGCGAAGGAAACAGCTACGAGTGGCACAGAGAACACAGCCAGAACTTTGTTGTCGTCTCCGTCTCCTTCCACTCGTTCAATCGCTCATTGTCGTCGTCTACCCGCTTCAATATTAATTGATTGGATTCGATTAACTCCACATCACATCGTGTCATCATACTTCACGTTCCAGACATTCAAATTGGCGCCACTTGTCGGCTCCGCCCACCCTTCCGGTAACCTGTTCCAACACGTGGTATGTCATGTGCTATTGCACTTCCAGCGATTCAAATTTCGCGCCCATCGTTTCCGACCAAGCCCAATTTTGGTCACCTTTTTGCCTCTAATTAATTGACCAGTTTTTTTGCGCCACATCCTGACATCGTCCTCCTTCGATTATAACCAATTTTTAGATGTTCTCTCTTTCTAGTTCCCCACAATGGCTGCGGACACGTTTTGATAAAGTTAAACCGCCGACAAAGCCTAGTAGAGCGTTCGCTTAAATAAAGACGAGGACACCCAAAGCACAACTTCTAGCCCGTCTTCACATACAGCACACCCATTTCACCGAGGAGAGATGCCGCCTTTCCATACACTGGAGACACGCTCTCCACGTGCGACCTCTCCCCGCCAACATGTCTAAAGAGGACCATAATGGCAGGCGCCTGGCGCAGGCGGAAGCCTTTCACCACAATTTTGGGAGCAAACCAGGAGTCTTCTACGTGGACGCCTCCGGCACGGACCCCAGGGGATGCTACACAGCCGCGGTCGACCACGAAGGCAAAATAGTAGAGGGCCTTACTTTCAAGGCCCAGCCAGCAATTCACGCAGAAGAGGTTGCCATCACCCTGGCAGAATCCGACTCCACCTCCAAATACATAATCACAGACTCGCGAGGGGCTTGTCGAAACGTCGAGCAAGGGTGGGCTACTCCCCTGGCTTATCGCATCTACCAAAATTGTAGCCGAGACTCGGATCCTGCGCACCGATCTCTCGTTTGGGCTCCAGGTCACCAAAGCCTCCGCGGAAACGAAGCAGCCGACGTCGCCGCCAGCGCGCTGTCTCTCCGGCCATTTCCCACGGGACCTGACGCAGACCATGACTGATTTCAATCCGGTTTACACTTTTAGGAAATATGCGATTATCACAAATCCACGCACCAAACTCTTCCCACTCCGTGCAAAGTATTGGGGAAGGCCAACGAGCGGGTACTCCTGCGCCTGCTCACTAACACGACGCTGTGCCCGGCAACTATAAAGCATTTCGATCCTCAATTCGACGGGCCGTACTCACACTGTGGGGAGCTGTCCGACACCTACCACATGGTGTGGGTCTGCCAGCAGAACCCATCTCCACCCTCTATCCCAAACCTCACCCGAGAGGACTGGGAGGCGACCCTGTCCGGCTGCTGCACCCTCGAGGCCCAAAGGGCCTTAACGCAGCGCGCCCGGGCTGCGGCAACCGCCAATGGGGTGCCTGACAAGGCGTCCCACTTAGTGGTTATAAGGACGTGACCTTTCAAGTAACGACCCCCAACACCTCTCGCTATGATAAATAAATGTTTTCACCACCACCACCTCCAAAGCACAGCGCGAGAGACTGGCCACTAGAGGCCGTTCAGTGTTTTTTCTATTTTATTTATTAGTGCGCTGGCACTTGTTGCGGCCATTCCCCGCATTTAGTCGTTGCCTGCCTGCCTGCTGCCTGCCGACCTGACAGCCTGCCAGCGAGCCTGCCTGCTAGCCAGCCTGCCAGCCTGCCTGCCAGCCTGCCTGCCAGCCTGCCTGCCAGCCTGAAGCCAGTTTTTGTGGTGCTATATGGTATCTTCTCGTCGCCTTTGGTGACTCTTTAGGGGTTTTTAGTAAAATTTAACATTGAAAATTGGTTTTTTGGGGAATGGAAAAGGGGCAGTATCTGTCTCACATGTCGGCGGACACTTGAACCGCGTCGTAACAGAAGGGATAAATGAGCGAATAAGAGAACAAAGGAAGAAAAAGGTGTTGTAGCGGAAGGCTTCAGAATAATTTTTACCACCTGGGGACCTTTAACGTGCACTGGCACACTGGCGTCTTATCATTTCCTAGTCGTCTTTGCTGACTATTGAGTATTGACGAAAGGAAAGGGTGCAGTAGCTCTCGGATTGCGACATCTCGGCGGACACCTCAACCGCGCCGCAAGGGTAGGGATATGAGAGCGACTGAGAGAAGAAAGGTAGGAATAAGTGCCGTAGTGGAGGGCTCCGTAATAATTTCGACCACCTGCGGATCGTTAACGTGCGCTGGCATCGCACAGCACACGGGCACCTTTGTGTTTCGCTTCTATGCAAACTCGGCCGCAGGGATCGTGTTCAAAACCGGGTATACCGGATCAGTAGCCGAGCGCCCTATCCACTGAGCCACCGCAGTGGGTGGCCAGTGGACGCCTCAATCGCGCTTTGAGGAACGCGTCGGTGATGAGAGAGATGTGGGCAGCATGCATTAGCGTTTACAGCGGTGTGGCAGGCACGTGGCACTGCAGCAATAGGCCGCATAGTTCACTGGGTGACCAACCTCTTGCGATCAACCATTAACTACCCCCTGCCAGGGTGCAGGGTGAGGGCTGTCTATCCAGTATACGAAATGGAACACACTCAACATTACAGACGCCAAGCCACGTCTGCTCGGCTAAATCACATGGTCAGGCAGCCGCTCCGCGGATGTGGAACTCTGGCGCAGCGACGGCGAATTCAGCTCAGCGGCGCGGCGATGTCACGTGATGCGTTGCTATGGCAGAGGCGCAGCAAGGACATTCACGGTCAAACTGCAGTCCACGGCGAAATCGGCGCCGCTAGGCTAGTAAAGCTTTCGCTTTAAAAACGCGTTTCGATGGAGGCGAAACGCAAAAGGCATCCGTATGCTGTTCGATGTCAGTACACCTTAACAATAATCATAATAATTGGTTTTTGGGAAACGGAATTGGCGCAGTATCTGTCTCATATATCGTTGGACACCTGAACCGCGCCGTAAGGAAAGAGATGAAGGAGGGAGTGAAAGAAGAAAGGAAGAAATAGGTGCCGTAGTGGAGGACTCCGGAATAATTTCGACCACCTGGGGATCTTTAACGTGCACTGACATCGCACAGCACACGGGTGCCTTAGCGTTTTTCTCCATCAAAACGCAGCCGCCGCGGTCGGGTTCGAACCCGGGAACTCCGGATCAGTAGCCAAGCGCCCTAGCCACTGAGCCACCGCGGCGGGGATTGAAAATTGAAAATTGGTTTCGGGGAAAGGAAATGGCGCAGTATCTGTTGCACTATCGGCGGACAACTGAACCACGCCGTAATGAGGTCGCACATATCGGCGGACAACTGAACCACGCAGTGAGGGAAGGGATAAAGGAGGGATCCAGGCGGTCAAAATTACTCCGGAGGCTCCCACTACAGCACTTCTTTCTTCTTTCACTCCCTCTGAGGAAAGAAGAAAGGAAGAAAGAAGTGCTGTAGTGGAGGTCTGCAACCTTTCTTCTTTCACTCCCTCCTTTATCCCTTTCCTTATGGAGCCGTTCGGGTGTCCACCGAGATAAGTGAGACTTAATGCATCATTTCCTCTTCTCAAAAAGAACAATAAGCATGGCATAAAATTTTGAGACTGAAATTTGTATGTTGTTCTCTTGTAAATGCTGAATCGTTCATTAGACTAAAAACTAGGCGCGTCATGCGGAATGTGAGGACATTTTGGCACTGATACCAGAATTTTTTAATGCGCATATAAAATCATAAGAGCAGCCTTTTAAAGGAGCCAGTATGCATAAGACCGCCCTATATCAGAACGTAAAAATCTCTTGTAAAGTACTGTGCCGCCTTTCGCAGTATAAAAGTGGGGAGTGCATGGACCCGGCTTCTGACAAACGCAACAGCCAAATGCAGATACGTAAAAAATGTGGCCCATTTCACAGTTTCAAAAAGTGAAGGGCGCGCGGAGGAATTCTAAAGCATATGCTGTATTACAATACGTCATAATTTTTACTGCGCTGGCACTTACTGTGGCTATTGCCCGCATTTAACTGCTGTGTTTAATAATCGGTTTTTGGGGACAGGAAATGGCGCAGTATCTGTCTCATATATCGTTGGACACCTGAACCGCGCCTTAAGAGAAGGGATAAAGGAGGGAGGTACCGTAGTGGAAGGCTCAGGAATAATTTCTACCACCTGGGGATCTTTAACGTGAACTGAAATCGCATGGATGACGAAGAAAATAGTACGTATAGGGCGGAAAGCTAAACGAATAAGAAAACAACACCGTCAGCGTCCAACAGAGATTAACACCATTAAACTTTCTAACATACGCCTCCAACTAAAAATGGCCATTAAAAATGCAAAGGAATACTACCAAAGTGTATCTTTGAAGAGTTATCTGCTTTCCTCCCCTGCAAAGTTTTGGCGACACTTTTCTTCGAAAAAACAGCCCCTATCCAGTTTCTGCATAGACGGAGAAACCGTAACAGATAAATGTTTGATTGCAAAGACTTTCAATCAGTTCTTTTGTTCGGTGTTTACGAATGATGACGGTCGAAAGCCAACCTTTAATCCTTCAATTGAGTGCCCACCCATTGATAATATCTCAGTGACTGAAGAAGGCATCTTATCCCTCTTGTTAAATCTAAATATCAAGAAATCGCCTGGAATGGACGGCATACCTACTGCATTTCTTATGAGATACGCCGAGTGGTGCTCGAAGTATTTGTGTATTCTGTTTATTAAGTCTTTATCGTGTGCAGCACTTCCAAATGACTGGAAGTACGCAAAGGTTACCCCAATACCCAAAACAGAAAACCGGTCGCTTATCACTTCGTACAGACCAATTTCATTGCTGCCCACATGCGCCAAAACACTTGAACATATTATATTCAAACATATTTCGGTCTTTCTGAATGACAACAACATAATTGATTCCAGGCAGCATGGGTTTCGAAAGGGATTATCTGCAACAACGCAGCTTCTCGAAACCATTCACGAATTCGCAGCAATTTTAGACAAGCAGGGTCCAATTGATATGGTATTCATAGATTTCGAAAAGGCATTTGACCGCGTGTCTCATTCTAAACTACTTTTAAAACTACAGCCAATACTTAAAAATGATCTGCTGCTTGCATGGATTTCTGCATATTTGTCATCACGGCGACAGAGTGTGTTTATTGATGGTGTGCGCTCTGACTCAGCACCGGTACAGTCGGGCATTCCACGGGGATCCGTCCTTGGGCCCCTTTTCTTTCTTATCTTCGTCAATGACATAATACAAGTAGTGAACGTGAAAATAAGGTTATTTGCAGATGACTGCATACTATATCAAGAAATCAATAACTGCAGTGACCAGGTTTGTTTGAATTCATCATTGGCCAGCGTAGAAGCATGGTGCGCCACATGGCAAATGACTATGAATGCAAAGAAAACGGTCGCTATGTCAATCACGCGAAAACGAAACCCTTTAAAATTTTCTTACAGCACTGGCGGTAATATTCTCTCTACGGTCAGCAGCTACAAATACTTGGGTCTCGTAATTACATCTCACCTCAGATGGAACGAGCATATGTCATATATTTCAAAAAAAGCAATGCGCAAGCTTGGTTACTTGAGGAGGTCGCTTCGACAATCAACACAAGAAATCCGTCTTTTAGCGTACAAAACGTACATTAGACAAATTCTTGAGTACGCCTCAGTAGTATGGGACCCGTATACCCAGAAAAACATAACACAGTTAGAAAGCATTCAAAGAAAATCGGTTAGACTTATATTCAACTGTTATAGCTGGCAAGTATCTCCGACGGTTCTTCTAAACAACGCAAACTTAGAGCCATTAAAATTGAGACGGTATAGGGACAGACTGAAATATATGTACCTACTATATTATGATATGCTGGGAATAGATAAGGATGTGTACATTAATTTAGTTTCTAAGCGCCCAACACGATCTAATCATTCAAAAAAAATTAAAGAATTTTCTTGCAGGACTAACGCGTTTAAAAACTCGTTTTTTCCACAGACAGTACGTGAGTGGAATGCGCTCACCTCGAGTACAGTGGAATGCCCGACGGTCCAGTCATTCTGCGGCATGCTTAACAGTATTGAAGCAAAATAGAATTACCATCGTGTCGTTGTGCGCAATGCCTTGAGTGCTTCATATGCATGATTGTTTTCATTGTTTGTACATTTCCTTTCTTGCTCAAGTGACTGAGCATGCGTGGTTGTGTCATGCTGCTGTGTACGCGCCTTGTTGTTTTTGTCGCGCTTTACTTTTCGTTACAATTATTATTGCTGGATTTCGTCTCTTCTTTAAATTCTTGCGATGTTTTTCTCTATGTTCGTTTTCTTGATGTATTATTGATATGCCCACTCCTGCCTAAGGCCTCAAACTGAGGCCGGCAGTATCCTGTAAATAAATAAAATAAAATAAATAAAATATCCCACAGGCGCCTTAGCGTTTTGCCTCCATACAAACGCAACCGCCGCGTGTTTGTCAGAAGCCTGTTTCGTGGCAGACAGCCCACCGGGTGGTGGGCAACCTGCCCCTGTAAATAATGTTTAAAAAAAATTGGAGGACGCTTAAGCCTCGTCTTTAAGAGTGAGACGCGACAGCGTGTTGCAGCGTCGCCAAGGTTGCCAAGGGGTGCACGGAACGCCATCGCCCGTTCGGAGCGACGCGTGGCGCGCTGGACAATTTAAAGGGGCTGTGAAACACCGCTTGAACGGATGCCGGTTACGCTTCAGATGGATTCTTTATGTCACACAGATGCTGACTCAAAAAGAATTACGAGCAGTTATTCAACGAAGAAATTTCAAAATACAAGCAAACAAAATGCTGCCCTCAACTCGATTTTCGCGCAGCTTCCCATTTCACTCTCCCAACGACGACGCTTAGTGCGACCAATCAAAACAGCCTATCTTAGCACGCGGCGGAAGTTTGCACTCCGTGGTTGCCTGTTCTCTGTAACTAGTTCATGCCAAGGCTGGCAGCGCCGTTTGCATGGTTACAACAACCATGTAAACGCCCAGCTGACCCAGCGATGCTTCACCGTCACGTCGACGGCGCAGAACGGAACACTGATCAGTGACGTTCCCTTGCTTTTGGATCCCAACTCGAGCGCGAAATACTGCGACGGTGTGACAGCCTACGCAAGATATCAGACATTTAGCATAGCTTGGTGGCTTGGTTGGTTGGGAGATTGGGGTCACGGGTGCGGTATTTGGCTATCATCTAGGATAGCCAAATGCCGAATACATAGCGCGTACCGCTACTGCTTACCGCCAACCATCGCCCGTCGCTCCTAGCGCGTTGGTTGGCCACGGCGAGCAAGGAGCGCGCTGTTGACGGGAACGTGGCGCCATCTGGCGCCACCGCCCGGTCATCCTCCACAAGCTGACGATGCGCACTGCGTGCTAAATGTGAAACGAACACATCCTTCCTTGGGACCAAAACGAAGGCTTATAGAGTGCAATGGCTCGATCGAATCGATTCTGCAAAGCCGCTCTCAGATACATTGAGAATAGCCATAAGTGTTTCGTGCTAGGTCGTAGGATGTTTACAGAGAGGCGCAAAGTCCTTCGAAGCAAAAAGTAGCCAGAGCCTCTAGTGGTATATTTTTCTTTTACTTGATTTACAGTGTGTTTATCTAGGGCAAACAAGCTGGTTTTGTTAATGTAATATAAAATACAAAAACTTGACTAAACGTATCTCTAGTTATTAACGCTATTTGCAGTATATTTACTCTTTGTCCAAACATCAAGCTTGCTCTAAGGGATGTCATATCCGCTGCTTAAAACCGCCACTGTATGGTGACACCATCAGCGACACGAATTTGGTTCCGCGAGCTAATTAAAATATTAAAAATCACAGTATACACGGTACGGCCGATGCTAACAGCATCACTGCAACTCATTCTATGCAACCAGCAGGCAAAACAATGCACTGAAGATGTGTTTCGGGGCCCCTTTAAGGAAAGGCCGCCTGTCTAACATATCGGTGGACACCCGAACCGGGACTTGAGAAGGAAAATTAAATGAAAATTGGTTTTAAGGAAAGGAAATGATGCCTGTCTCACAATTCTCGCTGAACACCCGTAACGCGCCGTAAGGGAAGTAAAATACCTTCCCTTTCGGCGCGGTTCAGGTGTCCACCGAGATGCGCCATTTTTCGCTCACGGCCAACGCCGACGATACCGGCTTTGCTGCGACACGAGCTCCTTAACGCCATCGCGTTAATACTGTAACCTCCCAGGCCAGCGCAGGCCCAGTGCAGCCAACTGCCGAAGAGGAGAAAGGCGTGTTCGATGCGCGAGGCCTGCCTGCGGAACTGCCTTTTTGAACTAACTGGACGTCGCTCTGACGCCGCCTTGGTCGCTGTCTTGACGTGCCTTCCGGTCTTCGCCCAGAACTCCCGAGCTCCCTTATATTTGGCGGAGCTGTGACTGCATCCCCATCCTGGAACTTCGTAACGGAACTTTGCAGCCGCCGCCCGCTATGCCTGAAAAATCCAGCCAGACCACACCCACCCTTCCTGCTACCATCATCTGTTCCGATACCACTCGGCAACGCGACCCCCACCCCTTCTCTTCCGAGGCCACGCCGATGAGGACGTCGACGACTGACTCTCAACGTGTGACCGCGTCAACCGCTATAATAACTGGGACGACCCCGTTAAACTGTCGTCTTTTATCTTCTACCTGGCGGATGTTGCCCACCAATGGTTCTGGAACCATGAAGCGATCCTTCCGACTTGGTCGGCATTTAAGACTGCTTTTGCGGACGCATTCGGCCGCCCTGCCGTTCACAAGCTTCGCGCCGAACAACGGCTCCGTAGTCGCGCCCAGCCAACCGGTGAGACATTCATTCGCTACATCGAGGACGTTGTGGACCTTTGCCACTGTCTCAACCCGACCATGTCCGAAGCAGACATATTCACCACATCATGACGGACATCCAGGACGACGCGTTCCAGATGCTGCTGGTGAAAAATCCTCAAACCGTTGTCGAGGTGACCACCTTTTGTCCCAGCTATGATGAACTGCGTCGGCAACGCGCTTCCACCCGCCGTCCTACCGACCCTGTGGAGCCCCTCGCTGGTTTGTTTGGTGGCCTCGAACAGCCATCGTTGCTAACTGAACTGAAGGATTTCATTCGTGAAGAGGTTGCCCGCCAACTGTCCATCTTACCGTCCATCTCTCCGCCCTCACATCTGACTGCTCTGTCCATCCGCCGAGTCATCGAAGAGCAGATCACTTAGGCCATTCCCCCTCATTCACCTCTTAGGCAGGTGAGCGCGGCGCTCAAATCATCACAGGCGATTGCTGCTACTTCGCCTGTCACGCAGGTGAGCGCTTCGCTCACATGCGCAGAAGCTCTGGCACAACCACGTCGCCCTCCCGTTCCTGCCACCTACGCTTCTGTGAACACCTATTCTCGTTCACCAGCCTTCAGTGCACTGCCGCCGCCACCTCCTCGACTGGTACCCTGGCTTCGCTCTTATGCTCTTAACCCGTGGCGCACATCGGGTAACCACCCTTTTGCTACGTATGTAGTCTTCCAGGACACGTGGCCAGGCTGTGCCGCCAGCTGTTGCCGATGTCTTCCTTTCGGGCTCCTGCAGGACAATATGGCTATTATGCACCCGCGCCAGCCTTCTCTGACCATCCTTCGACGTTTCTCTCCTCGGATCGTGCCTTTTACGCCACCCACCGGTCACCTTCGCTTCGCCGGCGATCACTTTCTCCCATGATACGTCGACCCCCGCCAGTTGCTGAGGAAAACTAAGCGCCGCAGTGCCGGAGGCAAGCACCGCGCTTTCGTCGAACTTTAAATGTCCTCCGTTTTTCCCTGCCAATGTTCTCTCTGTAAGTGTCTACGGTATCGCCGTTTTTGCGCTCGTTGACACCGGAGCGGCCGTGTGGGTTCTATGCGAAGCACTGTGTCGCCGGCTTCACAAGGTCACTACGCCCGTCTCAAACGTTTCCCTCCGCACCTCAAATTAGCACCGCATCGGCCCCACTGCTGCGTGCACTGCACGAGTGACTATTCAGGACGTTTTATACGTTATTGAGTTTATTGTTCCTGTCCGCTGTTCTCCCAACGTCATCTTAGACTCTGACTTTCTTTCGACCCACCAAGCAGTGATAGGCTGTGCCCGTGCTTCCATCGCCTTGGGACCGCTGTGTGGCCCACCCTCATACGACATCTCTCTGCGCTCCGCCAAACTAATCGTCACTGCCGGCACCGCAATCCATCCGTTCTCATCCGGCCCCGTGCCTGCATCTTCTCCTTCTACACCTGATGGAAACTTTCTCTTCAATCCGACGGAGCCTGGAGTGCATCGCCAGAGCCTCCTGCTTCCGTTCGCAGTTCTGACGATTCTAAGTGGCTGTACAGCGATTTACGTCCCCAACCCGTTTTTTGCCCGTGTTCCTTACTCCGTGGTGAATGCCTCGGCCGCATTGAATCATTCAACCTTGCCTTTACTTATCCGGTTCACGATGACACACATCCGCTTCACGTCGACACCATCAGCCCTATCTCTTCTCGTACACCTTCCCCTGAATACCGTTACTTTGTTTTTGAACTGCCATCGGCGGCAACCTTTTACCTGCCCAACATGATCAAGTCGTCACCCTGCTTTGCCGTTTTCATGCTTCATTTGACTTCCTGCAGACGACTTTGGCCCGCACATCCGCCGCCGTTCACCATATTGACACCGGTACGCATGCTCTATTACGTCAGCACCCATATCGCGTATCGTCCGCGGAGCGCCAAGTGAACCACTCCCACGTCGCCGGCATGCTTGAGGGTGGTGTCATACAAGCTTGTCACAGCCCGTGGGCCTCCCCTGTGGCACTCGTTCAGAAGAGAGATGGCTCCATCGGGTTTTGTGTCGTTTACCGACGGCCGAACAGGACTACTCGAAAAGACGTCTACCCGCTACCCCGTATCGGTGACGCTTTGGACTGCCCACGGGGAGCCGAGTTCTTCTCATCCTTGGACTTACGATCTGGCTACTGACAGGTCCCGATGGACGAACCTGACCACGCGAAAACAGTCTTTGTCACCCCATAAGGCTTATATGAATTCAACGTGATGCCGTTTGGGTTATGCAACGCACCTGTCACATTCGAGCGAATGATGGACAATATTTGGAGCCGACTCAAGCGGCACTTACCTTGATATTGTCGTGTTTTCTCCAGACTTTCCTACCAGTCGAAGTCACCTAGAACGTGTCCTAACTTGTCTGACTGCTGCTGGCCTTCAACTAAATTTGAAGAAGTGCTGCTTAGCTACTAGGAAGCTCCATATACTGGGCCATGTAGTCTCCAAGGCTGGTGTTCTTCCTGATCGCGCAAATCTTCGTGCCGTTGGTGATTTTCCCAAACCATCTAATCTGAAACAACTGCGAAGCTTTATTGGTTCATGCTCATATTATCGGCGCTTTAATTGAAATTTCGCTTCCATAATCCCACCGTTAACACGCGTCCTCATTACGAGCGACAATCTCTCGACGTGGACACCAGTTTGCGATGACGCATTTACCCCACTACGCCGCCTTCTCGTCTTACACCCGATTCTACGACATTTTGACCTTACTGCACCGACTGAAATCTACACTGACGCCAGCGGAATGGGTCTTGGCGCAGTGCTCGCCCAGCGGAGACCGACTTCTGGTGAATAAGTAGTGGCTTGTGTGAGTCGCACCCTAGCAATAGCTGAACCTAACTAATCGGAGACAAGAAAGGAATGCTTGGCCACCATCTGGGCGATCGGCAAATTTCAGCCTTACGTCTATGGCCGCCCGTTTAATGTCGTGGCCATTCCGATGCTAACGCCCTTTCCCGTTCCCCTATTACGAGTGACCCGTCTCCTCCATCCCTCGCCGCTTACGACTCGTGGTCCCTTGAAATCTCGGACATGCCGACCGAACAGCGCAAAGACCCTTGTATTGCCTCCATCATTGCTTTGCTGCCTACTTCCCCTTTTCTGCTTCTCGAAATCTCCAACGCCAAGCTCGCCACTTCGCTGTTCGCAATGATCTGCTCTACCGCCGTAACTACCTCTCTCATGGGCGAAAATGGCTTCTGGCTATTCCCCGCCACCTTCGCTCTGACATCTGCGCCGATTTCCACGCCGATCACCAGTGTGCTCGTGCCGGTGTGTTGAAAACATAAGCACGCTTGCGTATGTGGTACAGCTGGTGAAGCATGTACCGCTCTGTGCGACAATATGTGCGCTCTTGCCCAGTTTGCCAACGCGGGAAGACACAGTCTCGCCTTCCCACCACACCCATGCAGCCACTCACATGACTTGTCCGCCCATTCGACCGCATTCTGATTGATCTTTACGGTCCCCTTCCACTGACTCCGGACGGCCATCGTTGAGTCATCGTTGCCATCGACCACCTCGCCCGTTATGCGCAAACTGCGCCATTGGCATTTGCTTACGCGACTGCTGTTGCTCCTTTCGTCCTTCATCACCACATCCTTCGACATAGCGCACCTAGAGAAGTTCTTAGTGATCGCGGCCCCGTCTTTCTTTCGGAAGTCGTCGAGACAGTAATCAAGCAATGTCAAATTATTCATCGCGCTACCTCTGCTTGTCTTCCCCAAACTAACGGCTTAGTTGAGCGTTTCAACCGTACCCACACAGACATACTCGCTAAGTATGTGAACCGCCTCCATTTTAATTGGAACAAAATCCTTCCCTTCGTTACATATGCGTACAATACTGCTGTGCAAGCTACCACTGGGTTCTCGCCCTTTTTCCTCCTCTTTTCCCTCTACGGTCGGGACCCTAGCTTCGTGCACGTTGGACACCATCCCCTCTTACCACCCTGACGCTTCCCAGTCATTGCCACTTTCTCAGGCTGCTCAGTACGCGAAGAGTGCCGCCAGCTTTCCCGCGCATTGACCACCGAAACCCAGCAACACGAGCAACTCAGCCGATACAGCTTCACTATGGCACCATCATTTGCTCCAGACTCGCTTGTCTGGCTCTGGGTCCTTTCCTCCACCCCCCGAATCTGCACGAAACTTTTATCCCGCTATAGGGGTCCCTACCACGTCACTCAGCAAACTTCGCCGGTCAATTATCTCGTCAAACCGCTCGCTCCCTCATCGGATCTGCGTCGTCGTGGGCGAGTAATTGTCCACGCCAACCGCCTAAAGCCTTACTACGACCCCCAGGTTGTGTGCTCGCCGTGAGTCGCCAGGATGGCTCTTTGACGGATCCTGGCGCATTTTTTGCCGGAGGGTGATTGCAATATAGCAGGCCAGCACGGGTCCAGTGCAAAACACTGCCGAAGAGGAGAAAGACGGCTGAGTCCAATGCGCGAGACCTGCCGGCGGAACTGCCTGTTTGAACTAACTGGACGCCGCGCTTACGCCGCCTTGATCACTGCCTTGCCGCTGTCTTCTGTTCTTCACCCAGAACTCCCGAGCCCCCTTACAGTATACACCTAACAACCAGCCCACCGTGTCCGAGGCCAGTGCATTTAATCGTAACAGGCTGGCCGGAAAGAGCAACATGGGTCGCACCCTAACCCAAGCAACCCTTGCAAGATCCCACCGATGGCAGCACCTGCCATAGAACAGCAGTAGCGCATCTTAACTTGACCGCTGCACCACTGCGTAAGGAGTGGTAGGAAGTCTTGAAGATCTATGAATGGAATGACCAATTCCGCATACATCTGAAAACCAGAACCGAAGCGAAAACTGAACCGCTAGCACACCTAATTCGCATTTGGCTTAACTGCTCAATTCGACCATTATTTATTTATTTATTTATTTATTTATTTATTTATTTATTTATTTATTTATTTATTTACTTATTTATTCACTCATTCATTCATTCATTTATTTAACACATCCGCCGCCTACTCGACTCTCTGACACCCCAATGCTACGCTTCCGCCCTTTCCTGAAGCAGTGTCGATACTAGAGGCTTTTAGCATAACGACGGCGTATTAGCTGAAAAGTGCACGGGTTTCCCGCACGCCTCCTGCGCACGCGCAGTGGCCATTGACGTCTCAGGTATGCTAAAAGCCTCTACTGTCGCAGCCAGCCCGCTCCTTCGGTGATGGTGGATTTTCAAATTACGCGGCGCGCTGCGATAGCCACAATTCTAAGGCAGGGAAAAAAAATTGGCTGCGGTTTAGCTCTGGTTAAACCTGGATCGACGCAAGAGCTACATCTGGCCGAGTGGAACTCACTCAAATTGCAGTCAGTCTTTCGCCGCTCAGTTGCGCTGGGCGTTCGTTCTTCATCTTCTCCCCTGGACGTGGATTAACCCTCTCCCTCTCTCCACTCACCCCCCACTCGGTTCCGCCAGCGCGCCGCGCCGCCGGCAGCTGCTCCGCACCATGCGACCAATCACGTGACCAGCCACGGCGCCACCACGGAGCTCAATGGCGGCCCGCAGCTCAAGGGCTGCCACGCTGAAGGCTCGAAGTGCTAGTGTAGCGTAGCGTAGCTATCGCTACAAAAGTTCCCAGTAGGTCAAGTCCGGGGCCAACAGGCGAGGTCGGGGTGTCACGTGCCCTTCGTGGTCACGTGAGACGTGTGACGTCATCACTCTATCGACCAATCAGGGAATTTTTTGACATCCAGTGGAGGGGTTTTGGAGTAAGGACAGCTCTGAAGCAATCGCATTAACACAAAGTCCCACTAGCCCCTGCAAACCTTTGGCAACCTATATTGAAAGTAATGCTCTTGTTCAATGCCTTTTGCAAATTCACAAGCGCTTTCGGCCTTTTATAGTCAAACGCTAAGGCCGCTTAGGCGATACGGGTGGCGCATTTAATTCGCAAGCAGCGCATTGGCGTGTTCCGTATTGGCATTGCGCTTGCGGCAGGAGGCTCACCTGGAGTGGTGTCACGGGTTGTCGTCATTGTGCGAACGACGATTACCTCCTGGGCGTTCCCTCGTTCCTTGCAGCGTTTGGCCGCCTGGCGCGATGCTTTATTCTGCTGCGCAGAAAGATCCACGGGTACACCACTGCTGCCTTAAACTCCTTCGTTCAAAATTATCAACTTGCACGCACGCATGGACGGATGAATGCACACGCTCATCGTTAGCACACAATGTATTGAAAGCGAAAGAGACGATAAGGAACAACAGTGATCTTCATATTTAAAAAAGTTGCTATTAGAAGCCCCGTACCCAAAAACAAACAAAAATGATCAGGCGATCGATGCGCTGGACCAATGGAAATGCGCATCATAATATTTTCATTCCAGTTTGCATTATACGACACATCAAGCACACTTCTTTACATCCACTTTTATTGCACACTAGGACTCCTCTGTACTTCCTGGCATTTGCATGTTTCTCATTGTTTCCCACTTGTACACTTGTGTAGTCGGCTCCCTTGCACGCTTGGTTTTCTAATCCATGTCTGACATCCAATATCCTTCGGCGCTTGGTTCAGGGGGTGGCTTGTAGTGCAACGTTATTATCACGGCTTCGCTATCGATGAAGCAGCTGCTTATATACTTGGCAGAATTTATGGAAGATTTGTTATGAACGCCAAGCCTATGCAAGTGTTGGACACAGACGCCTTCGAAGTGGCGAGAGGAAGGTCAACACTTTTACCGAATGTTTCTACGTAGGCTCGCATTGTCAAGTCCTGATTAAAGTCTCCTACGAGCACAACAGAGTCTTTCCTTAGCCGGAAGGGTAGTCCACGACGCATGGTTGTGGTAGCTTGTTCGCCTGTCGCTTCGGGGGAGATGTACGGTGCCATCGCAACGATGCATTAGGCAACTACCACAGCACACACTTCACCTCGTGCATGAACTTACTCCGTCAAGTCCTCCCCTCGACTCCAGCGGACCGCAGCGAGTCAGGACCACTTCAGGGCACCCACCAGTGGTGGGTACACCTACGGGCACCAGCCAAATTTTACGGACTTCCTTCATGCGCTCCCTTTTATAAAAGGTAATGTGTTAGAGGACAGCTTATCCTATCTTTGCTGCCATAAGGCGTATTCGTGTTTAGAGAAAGAAAGTGTGCCAGCTTACAGCTTACTTTTTCTTCTTTACTACTTTCTGTTTAGAGCGAATAACTGCTCTCGCCGTAAAAAAAAAGCATACCACACTTATGGCGCCCTTCTACACTGCGGCAAGGAGATACACCAGGCAGGAACACCCGAGCCGTTTATCTTCGATAATAAATGCGTGCGTTCATTATCGCTTCTAGAGAATTACATCACAGGGTAACCTCATTGCGCGTAATGTTACTGTTTACCTGTGAACAGACTGCACAAGAGCCTCCAAGTAACAGGAAAATACAGTGATGCATCAGAGGAGTAACGCTTTAGCGTGCGTATATAAATTACCGTAGTATAGTGCAGTGGACCGACTGAAGCACGCCCTGTTGACGAAAGTTGGAAGCAATAAATAATTGAAAGGGCAACGCAACCAATGCAGTCCTAGCAACTGCTATTCAAAATCAGTTTTCTTGAGCGAGCGTTCAAGGACAAAGTTCCTGCGGCGAAAAATCTAGTGCCACGCACCGTTGCACTACAGTGTGAAGAAAAAATCACATAACCATGCCCTCATATATATTTCTTGAGCCAATGAGCAGCATTTAAAAAAAACTGATATATAAGGAGGCGGTGAACACCTCCGCGCGTCGCCACCAAGTCAAGCTAATGTTCACAGCTACAGCAAGTATTTACGCAAGACATTTGTACGCGACTGCGTGCCTTACAAATGCGGCTAGTATATTTCTTACATTATTTTCTCCTTGCTTTTAGCACATTTCACTAGTATCGCTTGAGACTATCATATTAGAAGCAGGAATATGTTCACCAAGCCCCTGATAATAAAAGGTATGAGTTTACACTAGAATAAACATGACACAGGACGCGTATAGGTCACATGGCGGTTGCTCACACGCAACAGCAATTCGAGTTTTGAACCACGCTACAGAGAAGGCACAATGCACAGTCACGTGATTCCGATGCCCATGGCAGAAGCGAGGTACTCTCACCAAGGCTGCAGCATGAAAAGCGCCGCCTTAACCACAAAAATGTACCGCGAGGCCTGAGGTACAGGCCGGGCCGTACTTACCGCGAACACTTGAATGCGTGGTCCGGCGAATCGCGCTGCCCTAGCTGCAAGGGAATCTCGCAGCTACCGGCCCCGTCACTTTATCTGCGCCCTGCCACGCTTTACCAGAGAGGAGCCCGGACCAGGAGCTGAACGAGGCGTGCAACCACGAGCTCAAATGCGACGCCAGTTGTACACACCCTCAAAGAAAGGCTATGTTTCAGTCGTCACAACATGGTGCAGACGTTTGGAGCTCGCCACTAGTTGTAGTCGTCTTTGTTCGTATCGGGGCTTTTGAAACTTAGCATCTCATCGAAAGATTGACTAGGAAACCGGGCGAAGACCGCAAAAAAGAACAAGCGAGGCTCACCAGACCAGCAGGGCACAGCGCTTTTCTACTTCTTCCTTTCTCGCTTCAAGGCCACTCTCGCGCACCCATCACTTATGCCCTCATTTATTCAGCAGGAAAAAAAAAGAAAAAGCAGTGCTTCCCGTGCAGGCGTGACTTATAATCTGAAACGAAAATTGAAGAGCACATACCTTAGCAAGAAAAACTCACTGCAACGTTCAATTTCTCAGTGCCGCGGTGACTCAGCGGTTATAGAGCTCGGCTGCTGACCCGAAAGACGCCGGCTCGATCCCGGCCGTGGCGGTGGAATTTCGGTGGAAGCGAAGTGCTAGAAGCCCGTGTACGCGTTAAATAACCGCAGAGTGCGCGTTAAATAACCGCAAGTGGTCGAAGTTATCCGGAGCCCTCTACTCGAGCGTTTATCATATTCTGAGACCCTACCATCCTCATCATCGTCATCAGCCTGAATATGCCCACTGTAGGGCAAAGGCCTCTCCCACATCTCTGCAATTAAACCTGTCCTTTGCCAGCTGCGCCTACCGTATGCCTGCAAACTTCTTAATCTCACCCGCCCACCTAACTTCCTGCCGCCCCTTGCTACGCTTGCCTTCTCTTGGTAGCCATTCCGTTACCCTTAAGGACCAACAGTTACCTTGCCTTCGCATTGCATGCCCTGCCCAAGCCCATTTCTTACTCTTGATTTCGACTAGAATGTCATTATCCATCCTTCTTTCCCTTACCCACTCTGCCCGCTTCTGGTATCTTAAGGTTTCACCTATCATTTTTTAGGCGAAAGCCTTTCTTGGCTCATGAGTGGCATGGGCGGAAGCTGTAGACGGAAGTTTGTGGACGGAAGTTGTCCGCGCGAACTGTCACTCGTAAGTTGTGTGGTAAATAAAGCAAAAATGTAAAAGTTGTTTAAGCAAGTCATTAAGCAACGTATATGAAATGAAATAAAGAAACCAGGAAGTAAAATAAAAATAAACAAAATAAAAGATAAAAACAAATCAGGATAAAAATAAAAGTAAAAAATGAGAATTAAAAATGAAGGGAGAAAGACAACAGAAAAAGGCTTTCGCATTTGCGTTCTTAAGCAGACTTAGTGCAATCCTGTAACATTGCTCTCTCCTTTTGTCACTACTATTCCTTTCTTTTATCATTTATTAATGAGAAAGCATTAAATAGCTATGTCTAGAGTTTCGTGTCAGCAAAGCATTCTCCGCACAATTCCGTCGCTCTGTGATGATAAATGTGCAAATCTTTGGTGGTGTTAGATAGTGGGTGTTGAAATCTTGCTAAGGGAAAATTTTGGTCGATGTGGTGAAATTAGTTAATTAAACGCGAAAATTACACTTCGACGTCCCTATAGCCACGGACGTCGACATACCTTCTCCGCACGACATGTCGTTCTATAAAAATATATGTGAACAAACTTGATGTGTTGGGAACTAAATACCATAAGCAGGATATGCACGAAAATAGACAGTCATGGCCCCTCTAAAGCGGAGCTTAAATGTTCCCTCCAGTTTTCTTTTTTTTGTATGCCCAAATTAACTTACTACCCGAACAGACAAGATTTCGTCAAAACTTAGATTTCAACTATATGTTAGTAAAGCACTATCTTCCGGGTTACGACTTCACGAAGAGCGTAAAGGTAATTTTTCAGCATCAGCCGTAACGATTCCAAATTCCACGCGAGACAGCGGCAGTGGATCCACACCGTTGCCGTCTGTACAGTGCTCTTTTTAATATGTATGTATAAAAGGTGTGCGATTCACACAACTGAGTGAACTCAAATGTTCGGCCAAAAAGTGGTTTTGTTTAGTCTCAAATATTCATCCCGTGTCTTTTCCTTCGCTCGTATCAACTGCATTGACTTTCTAGCGACGCACCTGGTAAAAAAAAAACAAATAGGAGGAAGAAGAGGTGAGAAACGAGGAAGTCTCGTGTCACGCAAGCACTCGTGCATCCGTTTTTAACCAGCGCCCCTGCCCCGGGCTCAGTACTTCTGAGAGCGCCATTTCACGACGACTTACCGGTGCACGCACTGGTTTCCACCGAGACGTCACGGCATTAAAGTTCGCTGCGATGGCGCCGGACAAGCCCGTGGAGAACGAGGCCAGTAAGAACCGAGCTATGGATTTAACGTGGCGAACACAAGGCAGTGGCTCTTTTTGCGAGGTCAGCGATTTGGACCGGGAAGAGGCTCAGCAGGGCACCAACGCCATTGGACATGGCCACTTCCAGCGGCTCATATTCGGCTTCACCATCGTGGCCCAGATGGTCCTCCTCTGCCACAGCAACGCTGTGGCGCTCATCACCAACCCAGTGGACCACTGGTGCAAGCCGCCACCAGAGTTCGCCAACATGCCGACCGCGGTCTGGAAGAACGTCGGTATACCCGTCGACGAAGTGGGCCGCTACAGCCAGTGCCGAGTGTACGTCCGGCCCGGAGGCGGCCCCAACGACACGGAGACAGCCCTGTGCAAGGTGTGGGACTACGATCCCGACCAAGCACTGAGAAGTGCCCGGAGCTTCTGGAACCTCGTGTGCCATCGTACCTGGCTTCTGTATCTCGGAAAAGGCGTCTTCATGAGTGGCGCGCTGCTCGTGGTCCCCTTCATGGGTTATCTCGCTGACACGGAGGGCCGCAAACCAGTCATCGTGGGCGCATCGTTCGTTCTCTTGCTGACCGCGGTCGCCAGCTGCTTCACCGAGGCCTTCCCGGTCTACCTGGCGCTGATATTCATCAACTCCGCCTGTGCCAGCACCGTACACGTTGTTACCGTGATCCTCCTCTTCGAAGTGGCCCCGCAGGAGTACCGCACGTTCTACATGGGCTTCGGTAGCTCCGTGGGCGTGTTCTTCGTCGAGCTGCTGTTCATCGTTGTCACCGCCATCCAGCTCGGCTGGTTCTTGCTCCAGCTCCTCATCATGGCCCCCACTCTCCTGCTCCTCTCGGCCACGTTCATCGTGCACGAGTCGCCGCTATGGCTGCTCACAATGTCGAAAGTGAAGGAGGCGGAGGAAGTCATCTACGCGGCGGCCAAGATGAACGGCGTGCCACGCATCCGGGCCAAGAAGGCTGTCGACCGCATCAAGCTCGAGATAAACAAAACGAACGTGCCCTTCGCACCGGCGGGGCCTTCCTCACTGCTGGGCCCCGGGTGGCTGCGCGCTAGGACTGCCGCCGTCTTCGGCACCACGTTCATCGTCATGCTTACGTACTACTCTTTGTCATGGAACCGCAAGCTCGGCGGCAACCTCGTGGTGAGGATCTTCTCCGCGATCCTCCTGGCACCGACTTACCTGGTGATGTACCTCGCTCTCAACACTCTGGGTCGCCTGCAGCTCATGCTCGTTCTCTTCGCGATGCTCGGTGGGGCCTCGGCAATGTTCGGCATCGCCACCAATGCCGAGCCATCCGAGCTCGCCTACGCTATCGGCATCGCGGCCAAGTGCGTGGCGACCGCTCTGGTTCCGACGAACTACCTTTACATGGCCGAGATGTTCCCGTCGTCTGTGCGCAGCGCTGTCATATGCGGCGCCTACACGTGCGGCCGCATTGGGGCCGTGTTTGCCTCAGTGCTGGGCCTACTAGAGAATGCCGACCTCGAAGACGTCGCGTTCGCTGTACTAGCCGTGATAGTCTTCGCGGGACTGCCTGTGCTGTTGAGCCTGCCCGAGACGAGCATCGGACGTTCTACAGCGGTCTCGGCGCCGGCTGACGCGAAGGAGGCCAGGGACCTCTTGGACATGATGCAGAACACGCTCCAGCTGCGGCACACAAGAAGGAAGCGCCGCCAGAGGCCCGCCACCGCCATTGAAGAGAAGGACAAAGAGAAAAAACGGGACCAGGGTGTGCGCCCAGCAAGGAAGTGGCTAAAAACACTTCCGTATGTAAATAGAAACAACTTAAGGGGTTGAGTAATTGATTCTGGGAAAGAGAGTTTGGGTGGGGTTCCGGTTCACGAGTAATTAACCTAATGCATATTTACTAGCTTGTATTAAACTGAGGATGTGCGCAGTGTATGCAAGGACTGAGTGCACCGCACAAGACTTGTCGCGAAATACCATGGTGCACGAGTCACTCATTTAATTTAACGTAGCTTTTTGCTGCCCTGTGCCGCCTTCTGTACTTACTTGTAATAGCCGAGGTTCAGTCAAGGTCGGGTACGGAAGGCACACTGTGGAATGCCCTTGTGGCAAATACCTTGTATGTGAAGGAAAGTTTTTAACAATGGCAGACACTGGTGATGTAAAACAACTCAAATGATACCAGCATAGCAACCACAGTGCTAAATGCTGAATGTAACGTCTGGACTCCGCCACGTTTTGCGTTTCTCTGTTCGTGATTTGCATGTGTGTGTTACTGAATTACTGTGTGTTGTATTTTCAGCCGCCCGAGTTCCCTTATCTGAACAAACAGCAAAACTGAGCAACATTCCAGTGCGTGCTTCATTTGCTTGCTTCGTAGAGGGGGTACTTTTGAAGGCACGGCGTCATTCTGTAGCATACAGACGTCGTAGCACAGTCCTTTAGTGCTTTTATGAAGGACTATGGTCGTACTTTATATATGCTTCTGTCAAGGACGCCCAGAGGAGTAATAACGCCTTTCGTGTCAGTTCGCATCACTTTAGTACTGCGGTTTGGGGATCTGAACTATACTTGAACACGGAAAAGCTCTCGTTTCGACCTAGAGTTCACGAAGCCTAGCCGCGAGGCAGCGCGTAAGTCAGCATATTGGCACATGACTACGTGTTGCGTTCTGGGGACGCGAAAGGGGCAGTTGTCCCTCATCGCTAGCAACGGTGTCACCTGTGTATGCCAACACTGGAACTGTTCTGAGTACACATTCATCTACAACCGACACCTAACTAACTGGAACTTCACTTTCGTTACAAGTTCTTGACACGGAAATATTCGCATAACCAGCAACCCTTCGCAAAATGTCGCCATGACTCACCTGGCCGATCCAGAAGTGCAACTCTGTCTAGAAGACAAGGTTTTGTGTTGCTGGGAGCTTGCGTTCTTCCAGCCACCTCGAAAAGAAGTTCTTTCGAAGTGCGTCGACAGAAAGGTAGTTTTTTTTTCTGGTAATCGCTTACTCTCGAACCCCAAAAAATAAGTTACGCGTGTGCTGTTGCCGAACTCCTTCCCCACATTAATTCATCACGACTTTCACGACGATTATAACAACATAAACACTTAACCACTTCCTCTCTCCCATGACTAGCTGACTTCTCTGCATAACATGGGTCATGCAGCATCTTTGCCCGTCTCGATTCTCAGCAGAAGGTAGTGAATTGCTAGACAACATAATGTATCTTAATGCGAAAGCATTAGTAGTCCGACTACGAGAAAAGCCGGCGGCATGTGTGTGTGTGTGTGTGTGTGTGTGTGTGTGTGTGTGTGTGTGTGTGTGTGTGTGTGTGTGTGTGTGTGTGTGTGTGTGTGTGTGTGTGTGTGTGTGTGTGTGTGTGTGTGTGTGTGTGTGTGTGTGTGTGTGTGTGTGTGTGTGTGTGTGTGTGTGTGTGTGTGTGTGTGTGTGTGTGTGTGTGTGTGTGTGTGTGTGTGTGTAGAAGCAAAGAAGCAAAAGATTACAGTCACTGACCAAGTCAAAATAAAAACAAATTGCGTGAACCCGTACGTGTTCCTTGTTCACAATGAGGCTAAAATGGCAGTGGTCGAAACTTAAATACCCAGAATATGACGTAATGACTGTATGTACACGGGTGGCATCGTCCCTTCCTTCCGGTTCATAGTATCAGGTGTCGTCTGGATGAATGATGACAAGCAAATGTGTGTGTGTGTGTGTGTGTGTGTGTGTGTGTGTGTGTGTGTGTGTGTGTGTGTGTGTGTGTGTGTGTGTGTGTGTGTGTGTGTGTGTGTGTGTGTGTGTGTGTGTGTGTGTGTGTGTGTGTGTGTGTGTGTGTGTGTGTGTGTGTGTGTGTGTGTGTGTGTGTGTGTGTGTGTGTGTGTGTGTGTGTGTGTGTGTGTGTGTGTGTGTGTGTGTCAGCAGTGACGGCGGCGCATTCCAGGTTCTCCAGAGGGTCATGTTCTCCTCGCAGAGACCATTTCTGCCAGCAATCTGTTTTAGAGGTGTGATCTAGTTTAATCATAGTGAAAACGTCCACGGCAGCTGGTGGCAGGTCCGCCACATTGATCAGGTTCCCAGCATTATTAGAGTGCTCGCAGTTTGCGTCAACCGCTTCAGAGCACAGCTCTGCGATGTTGCCGTCCGCAGGAACTTGTCATCCGAAGAAACAGCCGGCCAACTAAGCATCAAATACGCGTTGTCCCCATCTACATGCATCTGATTGCGTGTGTTTTCGACAGCATCGTCTGTCGTTCCTGGACACACTGGGCGACGAATGTAGCGCAGCGCTCGTGCGTACAAAATATGTCAGCTGCACTGTCCGCTAGTTGGCGCTGCCTGCCCGTAAAACAGAGCGCTGCCTGCACACTCTGCTCTGCTGCCTTCAAATGCCACAGTCTCTCCAAAGCAGCACATCATTTACAAATTCATTTTTGGATGACGACACGAACGGCAGCTGCTCGGGTCCCCCCCTTCGTTCACGCGCACGCAAATGCGTGCGCGGCTATCGTTGACACGTGTGAGGTGGAAAAACATCCGCCCTCGGCCTACATTGCCACGCCATTACTATATTAAGGCCACACGTGCTCCCAATACAATCCACGAAAAGCAACAGCTCCTGTGCTCTCTAATACGATGCATTGCTTCGGTACTATACGACAAAGATGGTACCGCCTCGGGCTCGAACAAGAAATAAAAAACGAACGCATCTTCTAGCGTCAGTCAGTGCACTTGGCAATTCTTTTACAACTGCCATGCACTGGCATTTTTTTTTTTGCCTCCAATGCGCCTGTAATTGATGGACCATCGAAAACCCCACTCATTGGCAAAAGCGATTTTGTCATCGTCGTATTCTTGTTCCGCCAAGCACAGCAAGCATTCCTAATAAAAACTGCAAAGAATGAAAAACAAATTAATAGACTGAACTCAAGAAAACAAGACTGTTCTCACTGGTGCAATATTTAGTGCTTCCATTTTGCTTTTCCTGGGGAGGTTCTTCGTTATGCTTACCTTCTACGCACGCTGGCTGACGTGGCGCTGCAAGTCGCTTTCAGTAAAGAAGCTGCCCTGTGACTGTAAGGTTGTTATGCTACAGAAAGAGAGCAGAAAAAAGGAAGACAGAAAAAATAAAGAACGAATAGCACTAACTCAAGAAGTAGCAATGAAAGAAAGGGTAGTAAATATTACAGCTCGAACTTTCATGGCTCTCCTGACTTTCAAAACGAGCGTGTGTTGGAAGATATATCTACGCACGCAGTCCCATGTGGATTGACCCTACATGTGCTTCATCATCATCATCATCAGCCCGACTACGCCCACTGCAGGGAAAAGGCCTCTCCAATGGCTGTGCAATTAACCCAGTCCATTGCGAGCTGCGGCCACCATGTCGCCGCAAACTTACAGGGATACAGTAGCATACTTAAGTGGTGCTTACAGCAGCACAAAACTGTGCCGGTGAAGCATAGCGATGGGAGGGCCCAGAAATAAACCGAGAATTTTGAAGAAAAAAACTGTTTCTTCTAGTATTTTTTTTTCGAGTGGTGGAAAACACGAGAAAAAATTGAACATGCACGTCTAGAGGGGACGTAAATGAGGTACTAAATAATAATTCCAGTCAACATTGCAACTCTGAGGCACAGCTGTGCCAAAAAAAAAAACTTTGAAAGTACTTTCATTTATGATCTTCTGGTTTATGGGGGTTTAATGTTCCAAAGCGACTAAGGCTATGAGGGACGCCGTGGTGAAGGGCTCCGGAAATTTCGACTACCCGAGGTTCTTTAACGTGCACTGACATTGCACAGTACACGGGCCTCATTTATAATCTTCTATCAGTTCCAAAATGATTTCAGGTTCAGCCACATAAACAGTACAAAAACATGACTACACAAGAGAGGGCACAAAACAGCATAAGTGCATTCTGATTTCCAACGCTTTTGTCCTTGCTGGAACACGGTTTATGCATACACAATGTGCATATGTGTGTACATATTTCGTGCCTAAGCAGAAATAAATGATTGGAGGCCAGCGCTCATGTTGTTGTGTGCCCCTTCTTATCTGTTCCAGTTTTGAACTTTTTGTTAGACATCTCAGCCTTGAAGTTGAAAAGGGAGGAGGGCCTGCACCGATCATTTAAGCTCCTAGCTTGGGAGAGCAAACTTGCTGTCGCGCACATTATCGGCCCTCCGTGCAAAGGTCTCTTCGACTTTCCCCGTCCGTTCGTCGCGAGCAGAACAATGCCTCCTTTCCGTGTATTGTCTCGCGCGTTGACACCACCGAAGTTCAGTGGCTGCGCCGGTTGGCGGCAAAGCTTCTGAGCCGGCACTAAACAGCGAAGTGAGCTGGTGATTGCATGCAAGCGAAAACGCTCGCGATTTCCGTCGCCGCAGCGCAAAAACCTATTTCGAGTTGTCGCGGCGGCACGAGCGGCCAGGGCGACGCCGCGCCGCTCAGTCACTTGCATGTAAAAAGGCCATTAGGAGCAACGGCTTTTCCGACTTCTTTGGTGCCAGCACGTACCACACAGTGCGTAGCGGCCATTCTGAATAATCTGCACCTGGAGGAACATATTTTATATTCCGACATAAATGTAACGCTGCGGTTCTAAAACCTGACTACTATATCTAAGAGGTCTAGGTTTAACTTCAGTCCGACGAAAAGAACAGCATTTAGCGAGAGTTGAACAGGTGACCTAAAGGAGGCGTTGAAAAGGTCCCTCAACTTAGTTGTTTGGCTGGTCTTTCTGACAAAGCTTCGAAGAGGCGTGTCCCTTTGAAGACTCGTCGCGTTCACTTCCTCGGCGTGCCAAGAAACCAGGTAATCCTGCAGGGCCTAACCGTAAGCTTTCATGGTGTCATCGCTTCATATCAGCTTTGTTGTTAACGGCCGAAGCCTTTGAACAGCTGTGACCTTACTATCAGCTGAATCTGAGACACTCTCATTCCATGGTAGGGCGACCTGATACCGGCCGTTTTTGTAGGTGACGTTTTCTTTGAATTCTTCAAGAATGTCTTCCTCCATTTCTGTGGCTTCAGGATAGACTTTTCCAAGGCGCTCCAGATCTCAAAATAAACTCAGCTGACTGTAGAAGTCGGCGTTTTTTTCTCAGTGGTCACCAACACGCGCATTACTCTGCTGGTCGTCAAACATGCCGTCGCTGTCGTTCTTTACATCTTACGTTGCAGTGTCCGTCCAAATATAGTCCCCACGGCGACGACCTTGTCGTTGACCCGCTTGATATTTCTGGTGGTTATGTGCCAGTAGCGGTCAGCGTTAATCAGGAAACATGATCGGCTGATGGTCGTCACCAACAACGTCAGCAAACTGGAGGCCTTGGTCTGCAGCCATACTGGTAGCGGAGGCATCAGGTGGTGGCAGGAAGTCCTCGGGAATCTCTGGAACCTCGAGGGCTTCGAGACAAATTCTGTATTTGTTGTGCTCCGGCTCTGCGGCCATAACTCTCCTCTGTGAAATGTTTTGGAACTTGGCTCGATTGTCCTAGAGGTGTGAATGGTTAAATGTTCTTCTCCCACCCCTCGAAGCTTAAGACACCGGTAAACCTCTTGCTGCACAAACTTTCTTTGACTGCCACCGTCGAGCAGAATTTTCACGAAGGCGCGCTTCTGTTTCGCTTTTGCCCATGCTTGCGCTGTCTGTATGAGTACGCGGCGCGTGCCGTTAGCCTGCGCCACCTGTAACGATGACTGCAAAACAGTTTGGGAAAATAGCGGAATCGTTTCTGGAAGGAGGTGGTGTCGCCTTTCTGAGTTCCCTTACAGACTGTAGCGTGCCGGAGGAGCATTTCGAGCACCTCTGCCATTTCACTACACTGAATTCAGCTGTCTGATGTTTAATTTTGCGCATTTGTAGCACGGTGTTTCTTTGGCCATTATTTCTTTTTCGATGTCTCGCGGAACGGAAGCCACGCGATTTGCCACGAATTGATCTTCTGCCCCACAAAAGGCGCACTGTTACTTGCTGTCCTGTATAGTGAATACTGCTCTCGATGGTGTTTTAGTGCGAAATCACTACTTCACGAGGTGGTGGTGGTGGTGAAAACTTTTGTAGCGATAGCTGCATTACGGTAGCCTTTCGAGCCTTCAGCGTGGCTGCGCCGCCACGCTGTCACGTGGTTGGTCACGTGGTGCGGAGCATCTGCCGGCGGCGCGGCGCCGTGGCTGATCACGTGGTTCGTGACGTGTTGGTCACGTGACCAAGTTCCACTCAGCCAGCTGTAGCTATCGCGTCACTCCAGGTTTAACCAGAGCTAAACCACCGCCAATATTTTTTTATTCTTAAAAAGAGAGTTTGGGAGCCAGAAGACCCCGCTACATGGTCGGTATCCTTAGACGGGGACACCGTCAGACATTGAGGTTGGCCTTGGTCAAACCATAAATAAAAAAAATAAATATTGCTGCGACTGGGATTCGAATCCGCTGCGGCGCGATCAGATCGGCTTCGCTGGCCACTGCACGAGAGCACTAGACTATCGCCGCAGCGGATCACGTTCCGTGTTAAACTGCAACACACTCTCCCGCTGCGCATTGCACATCGTCTTCTTTATCAACTAATACTATTACCGAACTAATACTCAAGCTCTGAGTTATGGGCCGGTAGTGCCTAATGGGCTTTCTAATGGGTACAATATTTCCCCCGGCCTGGTGCTCGGCTCTTTTGGGGTGAGGTGCTTGGGGAAAGGGTCTTGTACCAAACCGTTGCCTTGACGCGCCAGTGATTCGTTCCGCCGTAAAACAACCCTAAATTTGCCTCATGCGGGAAAAGCCCACTTGTGGCCCTTTTCCCTTCTGGGGGGGGGGGGGGGTGGCAACGTTGTGGCAGAAACGCGCCACTATAGCAATCAGCATTGCGGCAGAAACGCGGCACTGTTGCATATGCCGTCGGCGTGCATTGCGTAAATTGGCATTGACTATGAAAGAGTTTAACACAGCTGGGTCGGTGGACATCTCAATCAGCGCTTTCAGGTACGTGGTGGTGGCGTCCTCATGCGAAGTCTGCTTTCGCACAATATTTCGTGCTTGGTAATGCTAAACCACCATCTTTCTTTTAAGCTTGAATCTCATGGTTTAAACTCCATGCTCTGCGACTGGTGGATGCTGCTCTGTGCTCTTTCCCTGCTCTTCACTTGTATTCTCAAGAAATCGATGAAGACTTCAAGGTCGTCTTCGAGAGAGGTTGCAGTTGTAGCCTTCTTTGGGTAATACTAAAATCAAAGGCGATTTGGGACGCTCTCTCCTAGGACAGTCAGCAGCAACACGCCGTAAATGCTCACTGTCACGACGAGCTCCTCGAGACTGCGGACTCCCGACTGTATCTGATCATAAAGGGACCTGGGCATTTCTATCTCGTGGAGGTTATGTACAGATGATGCTGATGGTGGATTTTTTTGGCGCAAGGTTATCTGTGGCCAAAGAGCGCCATGGCACAAGGTATTTTTCGTTTGCTAAAGGTGGGGTCAACGACCCATTTCCAAATCATTTCACCCTAAATACGCCGAGCACCAGACCAGGGAAAAGCTTGTACCCGCTGTATCACCGGTGGGTATCCGGTGGCACTGGGGATCGAACCCCGTACCTCCCGCATGCGAGGCGGATGCTTAGACCACTAGGCCACCGCTGCGGTGGTGGTTATGCACAAGATGAACACGGAGCAACCGCGACATGTGTTTCTCAATAAACACACCCTTGCGAATTTCGCTGAGAGTCTTCACGGCGACGTTGCAGTTCTGATTACTTAAAGGGGCACTGAAGTAATTTTTCTGGAAACAAGGCTTGGAGCTCCGTCCTATAGTTTTTTTATGATGTGTACTCGAATATCGAGCCCAAATTAGGCAAAAGCAAGCGCGAATTGCCTTTTTTAGCAGACATATGCAGCCGGCACCACGGAGCCCACCATTGGTATCGCTGCCACCTATGATAGGTCAAGAGGTAGCAGGACCAGAGAGGCTGCCGATATGGGTCCTGCGCTCCGCTGAGTGCAGATCGCAGTTTTCCGCGGTGTTGTAAATTTTATTATGGCGACTATATTTTTTCCCTGACCTAGAAAGAAAAGGATATCTCAGTTCGTTCATTCAACATAACACCTGAAACAAAAAAGACGCAACCAAAACAAATCTACGCCTACCCTAGCAGCCCAAGGCATCGACTCAATGTTGGGAATGTGCTGCCAATGGCTGACCCTTTGTATGACCGGTCTTTGCCAACACATTCCCTCTATTGGGCCGATGCTCTGTGCTGCTTGGGTAGCTCAAGTGTACGAGAGAGGGAAAGACACGTATGGGCATTCCATGCGTAAAAGGATTCAGCGAAACCTCGGCTCGCACTCTCGGAAAAGATGGGGTGCGAACAATACTCAAGCCGATTACTACCATCGGACGCCTGCCCCGCCCGAAATGCCGTCAGCCTAAAGAAAAGACTCAGGGTGTTGTGTACAAAATACCCTTCTCAGAGTGCCTGGCGTTGTACATTGGGGAAACAATCTCACGGGAAGGATGAAGCACCACAAAGCTGACGTCAAAGTGAGCGAAGCGCAGCGACCAAGCACTGCGAGGCATGTGACACCAGGATAGACTTTGACGAACTATTGTGCTGGAGACCAAGCCAAATCCGCGCACAAAGCTGCTGTTTCAGTCATAGCACGTTCAGCAGATGCGGGGAAGTATTAATCGCCCCCTCGGAACCATTCCTTCTTCCTATAGACCCACAGTTTAAGTTGAGTGGCAACGTTTTGAGGCAGCAACGGGTGGAAAAACAAAATGCCGCATATGAACAGCTTCGATGCTTGCTTGTTTGAACGCGTCGAACCAAACCTCTCTCAGCCCCCCCCCCCCCCCCCCCCCTTCGACCTAGCAGATCTGGGCACGCCTGTGCTGAGGAGAGCGACACATGCCTAAGCCTCTATATAAAGCTTCTGCAGGGGCTCCGTGAGCGTGCCAGAAACGTTTCATGTGGGAAAGCATCTCGCAGAGCTACCGCAACTTCCAACACTAAAGTGGGCTCTACTCAATAGCCTGTCGGCACGCAATTAATCGTGCCGCTGATGGGTTACGCAACGATTAGTCGTTCGATAGTGTCCTCGATGACAGTTCACGAAGTTTTCCGGGTTTCGGCACCAAACATGTTGTGTTTGTAAAGAGGCAACTCAAACAATAAATAAGTACGGTCACAATGTTTGTTGGAACGGCGATGCTCAGCAGACCAGCGTTCGTGAGCGTCAACCCGAGCTTCGTCAGCTTTGTCTTCGCCAGCTTCGTCGGCGCTGGCCGTTGCGGCATCAAACCCCAACTGTCTTTCGTACAATACCCCGTGGTGAAAATGCGCCATCCTGGCGGCCTAAGGACACGAGACGATAGCTGGGTCATAGTAGGGCTTCAGGCGGTCGCAGTGGACAACTTCACGGCCGCGGCCACAATGATCAGGAGAAGGTGTGAGGGATTCGACGAGATAATTGACTGGGGATGTCGATATCGTCGGCTATATCGATGACATCAACCGCGCCAAGTGATTCTCCCCGAAGTTGTGGGGGAAGGCAACGGGTTCGCGTCGTACAGGGCGCTACAACCACCAGAAATTCTGAGCACAGCATGCGGAAGCAGGACGGATTTGCGGTGAGCACAAAGGGGAGAGGGTGAATAAAGGACAGTCGCGTAAGAGAGTGCCGCACAACTCAGTGGCACAAGAACAGAAGAGAAAGCTGGCACGTCGGTGTCGTCAGCGGCGAGAATATGCGCGGTGGTAATAGGGGAGGCGTCCAGAAAAGCATCACACAGCGGCGAGTAGTCAATGTGAGCTTGGCCATAGTCGATGACGGCGTGATGCGTTTACAAAAAGTACCACCCGAGTATGATGTCGTGAGAGGAGCGGGCGAGAACGATGAACTCAGTGGTGTAGGAGAGGCTTGGATGACGAGGCGGGCGGCGTACGCTGCGAGAGGTCGAATGGGCTAAGCACTAGCGGTGCGAAACGAAATATCAGAAAGCGACGTCGTCACTTTTTTTAGTTTGCGGCACAAGTTGCGACTAATAACGGCACGGCGGCACCAGTGTCAATAAGCGCATTAACAGGGACACCTTAAACCATCACTGCAATAACGTTCACAGGAGAGGGAATAGGGGTTGAGATGGTCGTGGACGCGCAGTTCTTGCCTCCGCAAGTGCGGCGCATAGTTTTCCGCTTAGAGTGGTGGGGACCGGCGGAGCATAGGAGAGCGCGAATGGCGTCGAGGAGACGGCGACCGGCGGTTCTGGTTGCAGAAGTCGGAGCGAGACGTAGAGGGATTCTGAGGCTGAGGAGAAGAGGCAGGTACGGAAAGCAATGGATTGGCGTACGGCGGCGCGCGCCCGTAGTCGTGATGGCGGAATGCGCGCGTGCGGCACCAACGGGCCGAGTGGGCAGCCATGCCTCAGGCAAAGCAAATCGGGCGGTTATCTTGCGTGCGCCATGGGTTGATAGGCCGCAGATCGGGGCAAAGCAGCGAATGGTGAGGGAGGGGCAGGGTAGGTGCAAGCTGAGGCCGAGGGAAGACGGTACAAGGTGGCGCAAAAGCAGGAACAACCGGCTGAGGTCTTGGCCGGAGACAGCTTCAGCATATATCAGAAAAGCAGTGGCCAGAGGAGGTCCATGGATTAGCGGTTGGGAGGACCTCATCAACCTGCTCCTGGGTGACGCGCTGAAGAGAACGAGACAGGGATGGTGTTGGGACGGGTTGGCAGCTAAACAACGATAACTGGCGGGCTACCTCCTCCCGCACAAACTGCTGCATGTGCTGAAGAAGGGTTGGCTGATCGTTAGTAGGACCACATACAGCCAAGCTCGAAAGGGTGTCGTCCGGGCAAATGGTACGGCGGGTGAAATGACGCTGTTTCCGGAGCTCGTCATAGCTCTGACAAAAAGAGACGACGTCGGAAACAAACGGTTTTGGGCTTTTTGGACAGTAGCATTTGAAACGCGTCGTCCTCAATCCCTTTAAAAATGTGCTTCATTTTCTCAGCCTCGTTCCTGAATGGATTAAGGCGCTTGCACAAGTCAACGACGTCTTCGATATAACTTGTGAACTTTTCGCCGTTCTGCTGGGCTCGACAGCGCAACCGTTGTTCTGCACGGTTTTCGGGCAGCGGTGTGGCCGAAGACGCCAGTCGGGTTGGTTTTGAAGGCCACCCAGGTAGAAAAATCGGCTTCGTAGCTTCGAAACCACAAGCTGGCGACGACGGTAAAATGAAAGATGACGTCGTGATCTTAACCACATCATCTCATTTGTTGCCCGCGCTCACGCGTTCGTAGGAGGCCAGCCAGTCTTCTACGTCAGTATCGTCCGTGCCGCTGAAGATGGCAGAGTCGCGCTGACGCACGGCACCGGAACAGATGACAGTGGTGGGAGCAAGCTGGACAGGTTGGGTCTGGGTGTCGGCCATCGTGGTAGAGCCTGGTAAGGTACGAGTGTGTACTTCGAGGTTGAGAACAAGCAGCACCTCCACCAAGCGTAAAGAGGCAACTCAAACAATTAATGTGGACGGCCACAATCTTTGTTGGAATAGCAGTGCAGAGTAGACCAGCGTTCGTAAGCGCCAACCCGAGCTTCGTTATAGTTCTGTCTTCGTCCGATTCGTCGGCGCTGGCCGTTTTTGCATCAAACCCCAACTCTCTTACGTGTTATTTAAAGTTCGCGAGTGCTTAGTTTACCTTTGGAGGACTACGGCATGGAAACGGCTGAGCCGCTCTGCTTGATGACAGGACTTCGCGGAGAATTGACAGGCGGCGGCACCGTGCACGCAGGGGCCTCAAAGAAACAGTGCTTTCTCGTAGGTTTCCGTTTTGAGACTGCTTTATTTACAAACGGTTGTACATGAGCAAGAAACAAGAAAACACATAGAAGAAAAATAAAAAGTTAGGAAGGGAAGCCGGAAGCGCTTATTGAGAGTTTGAGGTCTGGTAGAGAGAGAAATAGGCAAAGAGGACCACCTTTTAACTTGGCCCGGCCTGGTCAACGCCTCCTAGACCAGCCGGGTGTAATGTTGTGGCCTCGGACTTCATAGCGTGGGAGGGCCGTTTCACACGTCGTTTCCAGACTGTGGAAAACCTGTTTCCCGTCCGTTTCGACGCTGCCGACCACCTTCATCATCGTGCGTTAGGACAGCACCGACAGGGCAAGGACGGAAGTCTTTCTCATGGGGGGAAGCGGAAGCAGCGACGGGAGTGCCATCTCGAAGGTTGCGCGGAATTCCGAAGAGCCGGAGAGAGCCTCTTCGGGATCCGGCCAGCGTCACGAGCGGTTGCAGCCGCACGCTCGCGTCACCTACCGCGGCCGCGCACGGAGATCCGCCATGCCTTGCCGCTGAACTTCTGATTCCAGGCAGCGAAGTGAGCGCAGCAAACGCGCGCTCTCGGCACCTTCCCCAGCAAGTGCTCGGGAATGGCTTTGCCCCAAGAATGAGGCGCGCACGGGAAAACCCGGCCGCCATTGTCGGCGCATACAAACGTTCGCCGCCAATACCTCTGAAGTCGCGCCCTTGCCCCAGCCGGTAAGTCGGAAGTCCTTCTTACGTAGCCTTCTATTTCCGAGGAATGCCTTGTTGATGTTCTGTAGCTAGCTGGCCCGCTGTGTGTATTATTTGCAAGTACAATAAATAACATATGAGTGTTAACGCTTTGCCGTCCCTCCCTTTGTTCCCTCGAGCACGAACCCTTCCACGGTTAGCGAGCGGAAACGCTGCATCCGCGGTGTAGGAGTGCGGGGGCGGAAGGCAGTCCCCCATATTTTCACAAGACTTCGTTTGTTTCTCTTCAGGGGCCATCTCCCATTTTCTACAAGGATTATAGCAACCCCAGTTCAAATGTCATGAACATATAAATGAATTTCCGCATACGCTCAGTGCATTTTGTATGTAAACTGGCATTGACGAATTGAGAGGCGAGCGGTGGCAAAAGTACTCTTGGGGTTTATTGAGGACACTGGCCTTACGGCACAGTCGCAGAGAAAATTTTCGTTCCAATAAGTAAAACAGGCGAATCAACTGCCCACAGACAGGTAAGGTTGTAACACAGCCTGCACCTAAACCCCGCCATCACCCAAGCCCGGCAAATCTGGGCAAACGCTTCTAGTTTGCACTGCCGCCTCTACGTGCTGCGTGGCCCTGGATATCAAAAATTACCGCCGGATTTTTTTAATGTTTCGTGCAGCTCATTGATTTTCTATGGCCAGTCGGACTAGTATGTCCAAGCGGAGGAAGCAGGTTGTAAGTCGTATTCGCAGCGCGCAGGAAGTGTTGGTCGTCAGTAAAGACACATTCGCGCACTATCTCACCCCACTGTTTAGTTTTCGCTTAATTACAAGTGAAAATATTCCCACTGAGTTGCACTGTGTTTGTTACAGGGAACCCACAGGTAACGCTAGTTCTTGATGGTGTAGTAAAGAAAAATATAAAAAAGAAATACCGAACACGTCACCACCCCCGTTTCAAAGGGTATACGCTCCTAAAACTCGTCGTTTGTGATGGCGCCGACCGATTTCAAAGGGCCCGCAGCAACATGCCCATCATGAAAGCTGGGAATGATTATCTGCTGAAATACTATTCCTGTGGGCGTTCACGCTGGCAATCCAACTTGTGCCCAATGCGCTGGCCAAGAACAGCGCAAACTGTTTTAGCAAGGTAAAAAGAAAAGAAAGAAGAGGGCTGTATACACTCGCTAGTAAAAAATACAAAAGTACGTGTTCCTTCCGACGATTTTGGGCCATTGCCTTCATTTTGCAGCATTTCCAAAAGCATACTGCTAGTGCTTATTTCCTTTTAGCCTTTACAATATGTAAGTAGAAATAAGAGCATTCCAAACGTTAAGTGCGACATCTGAGGGGTGATTTTCCGTCTTAAAAGCTGCATTAAAGGATGGGGATGATGTGAATGCCGCCTTCAGGTGGATGCGTGCTCGGCTCAACAGGAACATGTAAGAACGTAATAATGATGACATTATGCGACTTATAACTCAAAATGCTCATTAATTTGTAATTACTTTTCTTTTATAGTGCTATCACAATCCTGAAGACGTATTTAACAACGCGCGATGGATCAGTGGCTTTGGCGTTCGGCCGCCGAAACCAAGGCCGGTAAATTGATTACCGGCCGCAGTGGCGGCATTTCGACGGACGAAATGCAAAAAAAAACAGCGGCGCGGTGTATGGTATGTCAGTGTGTGTTAAAAAACCTCAGCTGGTCGAAATTGATTCGGAGCTCTTCACTACGTCGTCTCTAATAGCCCATGTGCAGTCTCAGGATGTTAGACCCCCCATACCATATCATGTATATACCTTGAAGATATTGATTAGAGACTCAACCGATTTACAGAACTTAAAGAAGTGCAATAAGTTTTTTGAAATATTTGTTCACCAGTTCAGTGTTCTCCCCACTTCGGAATGCGACGGCACTCATTCGCGACACGCGTCCACTACGCCCAGCTGTGATTCCGGCAGACAGGCGCTCCAGCTGCACTGCGACTGCTAAAGTAAGCTGCACGCGCCTATCACAGTTCATTGTCCTGTGAAAACTGCCGGCATTTTATCGGCCGCCTTTCAAGAGTGCGCTAGTTCAAGGTCAATAAACCTGCTTTATTCACAGAGCAACGAAATGTCACAAGCGCGCATGTGCCCTCAGTAGCTGCGACAGCGTAGCTCGGGCGTCTGTCTGCCGCACCTGCAGCTGGCGGCAGCAGACTGCAGCTACACAATCGCCGGCAGGCGTTGTCGAAAGCTCGCCGCTACCCACAGCATTTTTCTGAGTGGGACATCTGTCGCTCTCTGAGTTCCCAGTTTCAAGACTAATTTCCAATTCTGAGCAAGTTCACATATATTTAATGAAATATACATTCGTTTTCGAGTAATACTCACTTTATCTGATTATTACACCCCGAGCATATTACGTAAAGATGGGTTAAACCCGATTTCTACCCGAAATGTCGCCTCCAAGAGAATGGTACCTTACCAGCGCAAAACGCTGAGGACAGCCCACAGACAAAAAGATTTTCTGTTAATTAGAGATTTTTAAGGCGTGTTAACTGCTGCTTGGACTCATCCAGCGATCTGTTCCATAAATACCTGTTTAAGAGAAGGACTAGAGGACAAGTATTTACCTGACGTCTTAGTGACATCACTGTAACAAGAGCTGCTGGAACAAGGCCTTGCTCCGCACTCTTGTGCGTTTCAAGTGGCTCCCATAATGTTGCAAGAATGCTTTCGCAGCGCACATGCTGAGGCAGGCGGGTGTATCGCAGACTTTCTGCGGTGATAACGTAAAGTCGTCTGCAGACCTGTCTAGAGCGCTCAAACTCCGTGCCGTCTGCGCTCCGCAGCGCGCAGAGCGACGTCTAGCGGAGCATCTCTGAGTATGGTCTGAGCATCATACATGCGCTATCTGGAACCAGGCGCTAAGTTGAATTATTCTGTGAAAAACCCGATTTGTACCCGGTTTAGACATCTAGAAATAGCACTCGAATTTGACCCCCTGAAATGTGACAAAACAAAAACCCGAAAACGATGGGCCCTAAATAAACACTGTAAGCCACTTTGCACTTAAGGGTGCATTGTGGTTTCTCACATCCCTACATTCTTCCAAAAGGGCATTTATTGACACGTAAGCACCCATTACATAAATTACATACATTCTAAAAACAGTGTGTGAACTATTACCAAAATGGTAGTTTGGGCTGGTTGATAATCATGCTAGAAGAAGGCATAGCGCAGCACAACGGGACAGGGGAAAGGAGCACGCAGGACGAGCGCTACTTTCAGTGGCCGACCGAGGGTCCAAAAGTACCGAAAAGGGACGACATTTCTGGTGGGCAGAAGTTCTCGCGCAGGCAGAAGGCGAAAAACCTAGCCCGGCAAGGTAACAACGATGAAGCTACAGCACTGCGTGCACTGTTCATCGAGCGGCAGAACACATATAGTAGAGCCCAATGCAGAAGAAACGGATCTTAACAAAGTGGTAGTTTGGGCTTGTTGGTATAGCATATTAGAAGAAGACATAGCGCAGTACAATTGGACAGAGCAAAAAGCACGAAGGACGAGCGCTATTACCAGCACTCGTTCTGTGTGCTCCTTTTTTCCTTTCCCGTTGTGCTGCCTCCTTCTAGAGTGTGAACTAGTTAGCAAGCTTATGAAAGGGTGCAGCAAGAATCATTTCACAAATGCTTGGGTGCATGCCATTATCCTGTGTCATTCTCATGTGTCAGAAGATTTTCTTGTACCTCGCACGAAACACGCTTTACCAAAACCTTCACCAATATGTGAGATATTAAGCCACAACAGCGCCGATATTACACGAGTTCACCGCAGAAAGGTTCCGAAGATATTGGAGGCGGAACCGCTCGTGCCCACGTACCGACTCCCGAAGACCTCACACAGTGTTAACATGGCCATTGACTTTGTTGTAAAATGTGAGACTCGAATCGTGCGACGGCGAATACTGAGGAAACAGTGACGACTCGGAGACGCATTCTTTAACAAGCAAACAATGAAAACTGAATTGACTTTACGGTACGGATACACAAAGAGTGGTCAGACGGAACACGCGACACAAACGTCTCTCCTCTTTGCCGTTGACGAGGCCACTGTCTTGCCGAGAGTCCGAGGGGGCCCGGCCGTTTTTTTGCTGCGCATGGCCGTTTCGCTGCCCAGCTCGCCTAGCGGGCGCCGACAACGAAGCCCGTCCCGGGCCAGACACCAGTGCTTAATAATAATAATAATAATAATTGGTTTTTGTGGAAAGGAAATGGCGCAGTATCTGTCTCATATATCGTTGGACACCTGAACCGCGCCGTAAGGGAAGGGATAAGGGAGGGAGTGAAAGAAGAAAGGAAGAGAGAGGTGCCGTAGTGGAGGGCTCCGGAATAATTTCGACCACCTGGGGATCTTTAACGTGCACTGACATCGCACAGCACACGGGCGCCTTAGCGTTTTTCCTCCATAAAAACGCAGCCGCCGCGGTCGCTCCAAAACCGGGAGTGTCCCCGCACTGCTCCGGTCCCCTATATGGCACCCCGTCGCGCACACGAGCGTAGGTAACACACACACACATACAAACACACACACACACAAACACACACACACACGCACACACACACACACACACGCACGCACGCACGCACGCGCACACACACACACACACACACAAACACACACACACACACACACACACGAACTTAAAGGAGGGCACACTGGTGAGGAGAAACACAAGCACGAGTAAACGATGCCATTCGTAAAATACGCACTCTCCCTTCCCCACAAAAATTATACACAAAAGACTTTATGCACGCGGATTCGCTGAGTACATAAAGACAATGAATCCGACCTTGCACTTGAAGCTAGAGGCGTAGTCTGTGCGCAAAGATTTTATAGTTTACATCAGATGCCTCAGAGAATAATCAGTTGCAAGCATCACGCTGCAAACATTTATTATCAAAAGGACAGTATTTATCTGTGCCGTATTATATGCAGCTGTAAGATTTGTAGGAATCCTTCAAGACCATTTGCAACCCACAGATCTCGAGAAGCACAATGGCAGCACATCAACGTATTCAACACTCCGGATGTTAAGATGGGTCCGGAGTGGGTGTTACCTTGTCGGACATCCATTTCGCTCAAATTTCGGGTGTTTTAAGTGTGGTACAGATGATGCTATACCCTTAAAGGTGCAGATTGGTTTACAGTGCAGCTTACAGGAGGTCGTCCTATAAAGCTTGGAAGGAGGCAATTGTCGTTTCGGTATTGAACTATGGAAAAGACGGGTCACTTCCAACGAGCTATTGGCAAATTGCAAGTTGACTTTGAAAGTTGCTTAAAAAAACGATAAATCGCGTTTCACACACAACTTCAGGTCCAAAGCTGTCTTCTGCATATGCTCAGCAGGCTTTGACAGGGCAGGTCTACGGCTGGTTGGGACGTTTTTGTACTCAGACAACACAGTCTAGCTTTTTCTTTTTTTAATTATCAGAATGAATACGATAACGCGTGGCGGTAACGTGTACTGCAGGACCTCAACTGCTTCCTCGAACGCGCGCCTCAAGTTTGTGTAGGAACACTCTTTCCGAAAGCTCTTGCACAAGACAACGGTGTACAACAGTGCGTTGTCTTGAGGTGAACTGAATCCATTTCTAAGACGAACTCTATACGGCAAGAGTGCTGTTATGCTATCACACTTGGTGTATGGCGATAGCATACAAGTCAGTAAAAAGTCTTGCAATCTGAGCCTATACGTGTACCGTGCCATAGTGGCCCGGCCGCAGAAGACAACGACACCCCCCAGCACGCCTGCCAAGCACGAGCAGATTCAATTTTCTGTGGCTTCTCAGCGGAATGGTGGCGGCGCGCTGTCCCGCTCCCGTCTGACTGAGCGGGTCCTGACAGATATATTTGTGAAGGCCCCATTCGAATGGCTAATACAGCTAGCAGTAAACCACCCCTCCAAGTCGCCAAGTAGGAACACAATTAAATTTAAAGAGCAACAGAGAGTTTGTGCCCTTTTCGCGGAGCAACGGGGTGTCCAAGCCGACGTCAACATAACTCTGAGCAGACAACCTATAAACGTAGAAACAGAAAAGAGTACAAATATATCGCGGTGAGAGGAACAGGCCCTTCAAGGAAAAAGAGAGATTCTAGCTGGCATTTTAAAAGCACTGACATGCCATGTGTTGGGGGTGGATTTGGGAGAGAAAGGCGGTAAGAGTATGGTGCAGAAGAAGTTAAATAAAATATTTCCAGAAATAATAAAGCAAGCGATCACTGAATTGGGGTGGATGCACCGCGAAAGTGAATGCAAAAAGGTTTTAAAGTCAGCGGAGAAGTCCAATGCCCTGCAGATGGGCAAAGTTCAGTGCACGGTCAATACATAGCAATTGAGGGAGGATACAAGTTGGTTTCATTGCTAATCAGCTATTGTAGTGCCCTCCACATACGTGAATAAAGAGTACAGTTCACGGTGCTGTTGCGATGGGCAGGCTAAGGCACATAAAACATAGTTTATCGATAGCGGCCCTTGTGTCAGGGACTGCGCGTGCGCTCGTATAAAGTGTGCTCGCTCGTTAGCAGGAGCTTAGTATCCTAATAATATATGCTGCACGTTTCAAACAACACATAGCTAAGACAGTGGGGGCTGTTCTCTTAACCTAAGTGTTATCGGAAGCTGCTTGTGACTGCAGAGTTCAGTCGGAGACGGTGGTGGACAGATTCCAGATGGCGAGATAGTGTGTGCGGAAGTGTAGATTTTAGGCGTGAGCCAGCAGAACACAAAAATACATAATGACGAGGTGGCAAGTTCCAGAGTCTATCCCTTTCTCCATAACCGTATTTTTCTGCCATTAGGAACGCCTCAAATTTTCTAAATGAAATCTGCTTGATGATTCCGAGCTGGAGACCTTTGCGGACCGCTTCTTCTGCCCTTTTGTCGCTCAAAATGCCACAGTGTGCTCAGATCCATTGGAACCGTATACATCCGTCTGCTACAATGGCTAAGTGATGTAGGTATCCAGTCTGACGGGGGGAAAGAGAGGATATTTATCTCACGGTCAAAGTTCGGGTTGCCGTCTTTAGTATATGAGTTGAGGTTGGACCTGAGCGCAGTACGGCTGTTACCCAACTCATGCGTTTATGGGCGACTGGCTGGTGATTGATTTTCCTAAGCATGCTTGGGAGGATTTGTTGAGCTGATTCGCTGTGCTTCTTGATGAAAAGCTGTCATTCATTTTGCACTACAAACCGACCTAGAATTCAATGTTCCAGAGCTCTCAACATGTAAAATTTATCTATCAGTCTCGAGGAAGTGACAGAGTCTATCCGCTTAGCTTGTCGAGCAGCTTAGCTTTATCCTGTTGTGATTGGTCTGCATACCGGTCAGCCTCACGCAGCGCTCTTACAATGCTCAACCCAGCAGACGAACTTGGTGTCCGACCAGTGCTTTTCGCACCAAACCATCAAGACCTTTTTTGTGGAGCCTGAGTGTTGGTCCTTGCAGGGACGAAGGCAGTAGGTCAATTTAACGCTCTCAAAGCAACCTGAGAAGAACCGCATCCATCTAATAACCTTGTTTTCGGTGCATGCCGATCCGTATTGTTTTATTTACGACCAAATGGTACAACCATGTACGGCTCCATCTTCTTCCATTGGAGTTAGTACACACTCTCAAGGCTGAACTGCCCCGTTTTGGTGACGACAGGCGGTCCGGAAGGAAAACGGGCAGATCTGCGTAACTGTAAAACTTTACTCGGCAACCTTGTGCCCATAAGCGATTTTTTTTTTTTGGCCGCGAGTGGGCTCGCTGGTCAACGAACAGAATCACCGTTGCTCTCGACCGCGCTGAATTTAAAGGTAATGAACTTTAGTGATAAACAGCTGAAAGCGCCGATAACTATCTCGAACTTCGTCGAAACTGCTGCCCGCAGTTAATATCTTTTCGGTCGAATCTGATCGCCTCCGGCATGACAAACAAATGATGAGGCACATGCCGGAGGCCTTGAACAATAAAACCAAAGTTCGCAGCACTAAAAGGAATAGGTGGGCATTTGACCTCAAAAATGTGGACCTCACCTCAACCTTCAAAAATAATTTGCCGACCTCACTCAATCTCAACCTCGTCAGTTGAGGTTGAGGTCTCCTTAGACGCCCTCACCTCACTTTTCCTGAGGCCGCTGCTGACCTCATTAAACCTCACCTGAACCACAAATTGTGAAGTTGAGATCGGCTGCTCGACCTCAGAAAACAAACGAAAATTGAAACAAAAAGCGAATAAGAAGTTTTTCAGTTAAGAACTATTCTGAGAATCCTGTGAGACAGGAAAGCCAAAATGAGGATGGTATTATTTAATAAGGTGTGTACAGACACTACTGATGTGCACAGAATAGGAGAAGCTTATAATCTGGGATGAACCCTCAGAGAGTACACGGCCTGCGGGCAGGGCTGTCTCATACGCGGTTACTACCAGTACGTCGGTAAGTACTTCATATGTGTCAATATTTGGCAATCTTCTTCGTGTATACTTGTTCGTATTGGAAGCCTCTCGTTCATTCACGCACGAGCCGGCAATTGACAAACACAGCCCTTCTACACCATCTACCAGAAATTGGGAGGAGGGGGGAGGTATTCGCGATAATCTTTTCAGGCTTGAGAATAGTTACCGAATATAAAGAATCTGGTCGTCGATGTACTTGCCGATGCGACGGTTATGCAGGCGCATATCAATATATTTCGATTTTCTAGCTCTATCCGGCATAGCGAGAATGCTCTTTTCAGTCATCTGTATGTTGCCTTTGAAAACACTTAACCAGCTGCGACTGTACTACACCAACAGAGGCACGCTGTATTTATGTCTGTGTAGAAGCGAGCGACTTCTTTTATTAATTCTAAAGCATTAGATGGCTCACTTTCAAGGTCATATCCGCAAAAAAAGTGTCCGCAAGAAACAGCGCCATGCGACGTCAAGAGCCGACGAGTCACGCGACGAAGCTGATGACGTCACGTGAATAATTAATGCTAATTAATACAACTAGGTGACGCTAAGACTAATTAGCATAATAGTTATGGCATCGTGTGAGTTTGACGTCATACCAAGTCACGTGACAGTGATGTAATGTGCCATCAAACCTAGTCACGTGACGACGCTGTAATGTGACATAAAACCTACACACGTGACAACGATATAATTTCTCGTAATACTAGGTCCCCATGCACCCCCTTCCACCCCCATTTCAATATCCATATGGACGCCACAGTACTACACATGCGCGCATGACGCATTGCAAAGAGTACCCACAACCTGGTCCGCATTAATGACAATCGGATATTCCAGCAGGTAAACGCGCCGGTTCTCATGTATGACATACTGCAAAGATCATGCAACGACACATGCCTTTGATTCTCGAGATGATGCCGATGATAATGATGCTAACAGTGCATCCTTATGAGCCTTCAGAGGGAAGTCTGATATACTGCTACCAAATGCAAAGTTGCCAGAATATTGAATAAATATTGTACATTACCCAGCAACCGAAGACAATTATTGTGCTGGAAAACAGGAATACCTGCAGCTAATAATTAATGATGATGATGTTGATGTTCCTGGGAGACCCTGCCACGTTTCCGCCACTTCCCTTCAGGTGGCGATGGTAATGGTTTCGAAATCGTGGGAATTCTCCGATGGCACGGTGAACCAGCGGAATTTTGAAAGAAAGGGCTAGATTACGTCTTCGAACACTGTGCCAACTATTAAAATTGCACGGGTCACAACAAAAAGCCATGGTGCTCTTGACAGAGCACCATGGCTCTCAGCTCAAATTTCCTCGCAGCGAAATCTTTTTCCGAGCCCCTTCCTACACCCCGGGGGAAAAAAAAACCGCCTAAGTACTCATACGCCTAAACCGAATTCTGTGTACCATTTCGTCAACCAGTCTGAGACAAGCTGTTTTAAGTCAATCCCTTCTTTTACTTCCAAACTGAACGAATCAATGGTACGCCAGCATCCTCGACGCCCTTTAGCCACGAGCACCGCGCGAGCATCTTGCGAAGTCGTTTGAGGTGAACGATGGGTCTCTGCAAGTTTAGTTTATGTGGGGTTTAACGTCCCAAAGCGACTCAGGCTATGAGAGACGCCGTAGTGAAGGTCTCCGGAAATTTCGACCACCTGGGGTTCTTTAACGTGCACTGACATCGCACAGCACACGGGCCTCTAGAATTTCGCCTCCATCAAAATTCGACCACCGCGGCCGGGATCGAACCCACATCTTTCGGGCCAGCAGCCGAGCGCCGTAACCACTCAGCCACTGCGGCGGCTGGGTCTCTGCAAAATATTTAAAGATAACGTGTAGTGCCTGGTCGTCTGCAAGGCAGGCCCCGAACCTAACTGATCCTATACGAGAAAAGAAAAAAGACAATTATTAGAAACATACAAACAAAAATCGCGCACTAAAAACAGAAACGAACAACAGTGTGTCCCATTAAACGTAATAGTAGAAGGTTTGAAACAGCGACTAAGCAGCACAGCGCGAGCATGTAATCAGTTATATTCACACATCTTCTCTAAAAAAATGAAAAGGAATCAGCGACCACATCACCATACATTCATTGTAGTTTTGCATTTTTTCGCCCCTGTAACACCGCTATGCTGGCGCGTTCGCCTCGTGTTGTGGTGTTTCGGCGTAATAAGCGAATTTCCGAGAAGGAACAAGGAACCAAAGACCAAAAGAGAGGCTATTCGGAAGGATATGAAAGTGAAATTATATCTACATCTGCTTGCATTAAGGAACGGGAGTATACAGAAGTAGTGTGAGATTCGAAAGGTGAAGACACCGATCAGAAGCTTCGACGGTGTTATACAGGTTTTTCTGGCTTCGTGCTTTTTTAATCAAATCAGCAAGTGTCCTTGTTAGGAACCACCTGAATCACATTCTCTCGCCTGTGCCGACTGCTGCAGTTTCTGTTAAGTCAACTTGCAATGTACGGCAGGATCCCCTTTATTCGACTGCAAGGCAAGAGCCATGACGTCCGCGCCGGCAACGAGCATGAACACGAAGCAGTCTTGCTTGGGGCCATCCGCGCTGCGACGAATTTATAGCATGCCTGTTAGACTGAACTTGTTTGTTTGCGGCATCAGACAAAGCTACCGCTAGTCAACGTGAGTTATGTGCTTTGCGCGCTGCCGGGAGTTTTAGCCACCGACCGGCAGGAGCAGGCGTACGGTTGCTACGCCAGCGGCGGAAGGGTGAGGGAGAGTGGAGTGCCGTGACAACAGCACTCCTTCCGGGACGACCAGAGGGGTGCGTCTTCCTGTAGGCTCGGACTGAACGGACATTACTGCGCAGCACCGAAAGCTAAGAGGGAACTGTGGCATCCGGTTTTCCAAACAGGGGAAATCGAACACCAAGCGTCATTGCATGAACCCTGCGGTGATGCGCTGCAACTCTGCTTCGGAAGCGGCGCTCGTCGGAGTAATACGTGGCAACTGCAAAAAGTCTCGGCCTCAAAATTTCGACCTCACTGAATGACGACTTCACTCAACATCAAACTCACGTGTGAGGTTGAGGTCTGATTTGCTGACCTTACTCACAAAATTTCAAGCCGTCGCCGTCCTCACCTCAACCTCACCTCACGACGTGAAGTTGAGGTCATTTTGAGGTTGAGGTCGAAACCTCTTGAGGTTGCCCACCTCTGCTAATAGGCAATTGCCCGGGTTTTAGAAATTAACGAGCTTAAAGGGGTCGAATGTGCAAAACCTGCAGGTAAACCATGCGAAGTCATTTTGGGCTACCATTTGAAATTGAATAGCGGCGAGATAACGCGAATGTGCTGAACGCCGGCCCTGAAGGTCAGGCGCGCGTTTTTTACTGCGAGGTTAAAAACAGGGCATTGACGAGTGTCTAATGCGAATGCTTAAGCTTCAGTTAAGAGCGCACAACGTCTTGGCGCTCTGCCAAGTTCGCCGAGGATGCCTCCCCCCCTCGCCGATTGAAATCTCGACGGCTTTCAAGCTTCTCCGCAACGCACAGCGCCCGGGGGAGGTAGGGGGGGGGGGGGGGGGGCATGATGACGTGATCGAAGGTACCAGTACGTTTCCAACGCATAAACGCCAGCTTTGAAAAGAAAAAACGAACGCCACCGAAGGCAAAGCCTGCCGGGCGTTGTTTGGCAGCATCCAACAAGGCATGGCAGGGTGTGGTTGACGGCAGCGGTAATTTCAAACCTTACCTTCCGTGACGTCACATCGAGCTTCCCCGCACTCCTTCGTTGCAATGAGAAGAAGCCTAAAACTCAATCGTCGATTACGTCAATAGTTTAAATGCTAGCGCAAAACGATTTGGCGTGTTTAACCTACAGCCTCTATAGATTTTAATCCTAAACTATAGCGTAATTCTCAAGAAGTCATGCAGTTGCCCTTTAAATCTCCCTCAACGTAGTATCAGCCCGAAGCTTGAAATACAAAGAAGCGGAGCCGAAAAGAGACACTGAAAATGCAACCCCTAGCGTATATTAGCTCTCTGTATTAGGCTTTAGGCACACGACATGCACCACTTCTGGGCGCGTTCGGCGTTTCTGGCGTCATAACAGTAATGATTGGTTCTGGGGAAAAGGAAATGGCGCAGTATCCGTCTCACATATCGTTGGACACCTGAACCGAGCCGTAAGGAAAGGGATAAAGGAGGGAGTGAAAGAAGAAAGGAAGAGAGAGGTGCCGTAGTGGAGGGCTCCGGAATAATTCGGCGACAGATCGTGTAGAGTCAATCACACTTGCCTAGAGCGCTCGAGCGGTGTGCTGCGGAGCGAATGAAGTTAAATATTATCACAGCTGCCTTGACTGGAGAGGTAAGGCGCTGGTGCGTGTGCGTTTCACATGAATATTAGGCTGCTCTTCAGCTCAAGCATTCAATAAATGTCAATACGTACATTATCATTTCGCTTTATTTCCACCGGACTGCGCCACTCGAGCGCTATAGACAAGTTTGATCGACTGTGTAGGGGCCAAAGTAGCGGCGCAAATTCTTCGCTGAGTTTCGTGGCGGCGAATGCGCATCGATATCAATATAGATATGTATATACACATGGTCACCCGAGTTGCATTCCATCAGTTAGCGCATAGTTGTCGCGCCGGGGTCGGTGCGCTGTTCGGCTTAGCGCATAGACGGCCAAGGCATCGGGCTCCTGCACACTGCACGTAGGCGGCGACGTTGAAGTTCTGTTCCTCGGTGACTTTCAGCAGAATGGTGTCCAGTCCGGTTGTGGTCTTACTGCACTGTACGAGCCTAAAATGCGTCACCTGGCTGGTCTCCTGCATGCACTGCAGTTGTAGGCGAAGACGACGTAAGGCAGGATGACGTCCCAAGTTTTGCATTCAGCATCGATACATGGCAACCACGTCTGCAATGGCACTGTTGAAGCGCTCCGTTAAGCCGCTCGTCTGCGGGTGGTACGAAATTGTCCTCCGATGGCTTGTCGGACTGCAGGGTAGTCTTTGCCCGCTCCGCCAACGGCCCTGTAAAAAAAAACAATTTAAAATTTTGATTTCTTGAGGAAAGGAAATGGCACAGTAATTGTCTCGCATTTCGGTCGACACCAAAACAGCGCCCTAAGCGAAGGGAGGAAGCTGGGAGTGAAATAAGAAAGAGGTGCCATAGTCAAGGCTCCAGAATAATTTCGACAACCTGGGGATCGTTACCGCGCACTGATATCGCACAGAACATGGGCGCCGTTCGCGCTTCGCCTCCATCGAAACGCGGCCGCCGCGGCCGGGTTCGCACTCGGAAACTCCAGCTCAGTATCCCAGCGCCCTAACGACTGAGCCACCACGGCGGAGCCCTGCTCCATTGATCGCGATGAGTACACTCCGCCCAGGTCACGTTGCCACGTAGGCAGCATATTCTAGAAACAGGTCGATGCTCTGCCCACCTGGATTGCACTGGCGATCACAGGTGGAACGCAGGAGTCCTTGTTCACAGCGCAATACGGTGGCTAGGGTACAGCGCTGCATCATTAGCCAGCAGAAAGTTTACTATGCAGGTGTCCATTCAAGATCACCTTTATAGCTATATCCCTAATTTTCTGAGATTGGGTGTCCGCGCCTGATAGAGTTTAACGTCCCAAAGTGACTCAGGTTATGAGGGACACCGCAGTAGGAGAGCTCCGGATAATTTCGGCCACCTAGCGTTTTTTAACGTGCACTGACATCGCACAGAACACAGGCCTCCAGCACTTCGCCCCAATCGAAATGACACCATCGAGTCCGGAATCAAACCCGCGCCGTTCGGGTCAGCAGCCGAGTACCATAACCACAGAGCCACCGCGCCGGCTCGCAGGCCAGTTGGAGATTTTTCGAAAACTCAATCATTTGTCCTGCCGTTGTCGCCGCCTTGCTGATGATGAGATTTACGAAGATTGGTACCAGTAACGTAAGGATTTCACACCATAGTCGGATACAACGTTCCAAAGTGAAGCTCCGCAAACATTCAGGACCGCAGAACAGGACTCCTCCGTGACAAAAAGTAGACCGTTTCAAAAAGCTTTTCATGTTACGTAAGCACGAAGTTAAGCACGAGACAAAATTATCTGCTCAAGAATTTTGATGTCTCTGGTTTGTTCGATACAAATCGAAATGAATATATAATAATAAGAATAATAAATGATTTTTGGGGAAAGGAAATGGCGCAGTATCTGTCTCATATCGTTGGACACCTGAACCGCGCCGTTAAGGGAAGGAATAAAGGAGGGATGAAGAATAAAGGAAGAAAGAGGTGCCGTAGTGGAGGGCTCCGGAATAATTTCGACCACCTGGGGATCTTTAACGTGCACTGACATCGCACAGCACACGGGCGCCATAGCGTCTTTCCTCCATAAAAACGCAGCCGCCGCGGTCGGGTTCGTACCCGGAAACTCCGGATCAGTAGTCGAGCGCCCTAACCACTGAGCCACCGCGGCGGGTTACAAAATGAAAATCAAAATTGGTTCTGGGGGAAAGGAAATGGCGCGGTATCTGTCTCACGTATCGGCTAACACCTGAACCACGCCGTAAGAGAAGGGATACAGAATAGTGTGAAAGAAGAAACGAAGAAAGAGCTGCCGTAGTGGAGGGCTCCGAAACAATTTCGACCACCTGGGGATCTTTCGAACCCAGGATCTTCGGATCAGCAGCCGAGCGCGGTAACCACTGCGCCATTTCCTTCCCCAAAAACCAATTTTGAGTTTCTCAGTTACCACAGCGAAAAAATTTGATTTTTGGTGTTCATACAGACAAACCTCTAAAATCTGATTTTGTTCACTGCTGGTAACTGAAAAACTGAAAATTGGTTTTTGGGGAAAGGAAATGGCGCAGTGGTTAGAGCGCTCGGCTACTGATCCGGAGAACCCGGGTTCGACTCGACCGCGGCGGCCGCGTTTCGATGAAGGCGAAACGCTAGGGCGCCCGTGTGCTGTGCGATGTCAGCGCACGTTAAAGATCCCCAGGTGATCGAAATTATTCCGGAGTCCTCCACTACAGCACCTCTTTCTTCCTTTCTTCTCTTAGTCCCTCCTTTATCCTTTCCCTTACGGCGCAGTTCAGGTGTTCGCCGATATGTGGTAACTGGCCAGTGTGGCAATACAGGACGCCGCGGGCCGTGCCCAATGTTACCCACTGCCTGGTCACTACCGCTACAAAACGGTAGTTTCTGTCATGTGTCGCAAAACCTTGAAACCATGTATGTATATATAGCCCCCTTATCCGTACTCTACCACCATAATCGTGACTGAGAGCATAGAGGCTCATCGGAATAGGGGGCAGGTTGCCAGGGGCTCCTGCAGGGACGCAGGGCACTGAATACAGCCAGGTTTGCATTGGCACACTTGGGCCCCTTAGCCCCTTCGCGGTTATGGGAGGTGGGGCACGTGAAAAACCTGCGAGCATTCAGCGCCCTGCCGCAATATGGGTCCTGTAGGGCGTCTGCTTTCATTTGGTCCACATTTTGAGTTACTTTCTTGCGTCCAATGTATCAGCATGCGTGTCATTTTGTCACTGCAGGGCATGTATCTCCTGAGCGATGCTTATAGTGCATTTGTAACTATTTTGAGTTGCTTAATAGCCGCCGAGGAGTCCGTGTAGATACGTGTTTCTCTTATAGACCTGCAGAACCTTAAATCTGAGTGGGAGGGATCGCCAATCGTATTCTTTTTCTTTTCTAGCCGAATCATTCATGAACAGATTGCAGTACTGTCTGTAGAAATGCCACGTATATCCAAGCACGGCGCACCCTATTTACGCCTTAACAGAGGCCATTGCTAAATCGTGGGCATGTTCTCGGGAGCTGCAACTTGTCTGCCCGTATAGCTGACACTGTCACTGGTGGGACGGTGAATAAGAGAGTAAATTTCTTTCTCTCTTTTGTGGCATTCCGTGCTCGGCGGTGACATTTCGATGGAGGCGAAGTGCTGGAGGCCTGTGTACTGCGCGATGTCAGTGCACGTTAAAAAACCCTAGGTGGTCGAAATTATCCGGATCTCTCCACTGCGGTGTCCCTCATAACCTGAGTCACTTTGGGACGTTAAACTCTATCAGGCGCGGACACCCAATCTCAGAAAATTATGGATATAGCTATAAGGGTGATCTTGAAAGGACACCTGCATAGGAAACTTTCTGCTGGCCATAGTCATGCAGCGCTGTGCCCTAAGCCGCCGTATTGCGCTGTGAACAAGGACTCCTGCGCTAAACCTGTGGTGGCCAGCGCAATCCAGGTGGGCAGAGCATCGACCTGTTTCTAGAATATGCTGCCTACGTGACCTGGGCGGAGTGTCCTCATCGCAAACAAGGGAGCAGGGCTCCGCCGGTGATGTGAAAACATTTATTAGGAAGGGACAGGAGGTATGCTTAAATCAGCCCGTAAGAGACCGATTATTAAAAGCACTAGGTGGAGGTCCCTAGTTTGGGACCCCATTGACTCTGGCCGCCGCCCGGGTGCGCCCGACTAAGGCTTGTTGGGCCTTTAAGTCGTTGCAGCCGAGCAGAGTCACCTACCAGTCATCCCGGGTTGGGTGGGGGGTGGGAGGAACAGCCGGGTTGGAGGGGCAGGCCCACACCATGTGATAGGTGTCAGAAGACACAGCTGCACAGTGCGGGCAGCTGCCGTTAAACGAGGGGTCAAAATGTTTTAGTGCTTCCGGGCACAGCAATGTATTGGTGAGAAGGCGGAGAAGGAGCCGCTCATCCGCCATCTTGAGGCCTTTACATGGACGAGGGTAAAGGCGGTGACTGTCTTGATAGTAGGTTGTAACATCTTTGAAGGTATGGACCGGAATAAAATTAAATTCCTGATCGGGTGGGGAGGAGAAAACAGCCCGGTGAGAGAACGCGCGCGCGGCTGCTGCCTCGTTTCCTGCCAGCCCCTGATGAGCAGGTGTATATACTATAAGGTAAGACGGTGTGCGAGGTCCGTATCACGTATGCAATTTTGGTAGATTTGATAGGCTAGGAAGGGAGTGCAGCCTTGTTCGACGTTCCGACAGGCCCTCGGCTGTCGGAACGTCGCACTTAGTGCAGCCCAGGGCGCGAGCCGAATAGGCGACGACATCAGAACCCCTAATTGCGTGCCGCCGAAGCCCTAGCAAAGATATTGCGGCTTGAATATCCCCCAATGCGTGCCGCGGGAGCCGATGCAACCGGGCGTTGGAGGCAAGCGGAAGTCAAAGCACCAACGAAGGCATTACAAGCAGTTACTTACACACTAAACAATTTCTCTCCCTTTAGGGTGTAAATCAGCTGTCCCCAGACGAACACCCTTTTCCAATTGTTCGGTGCTACAAAAGGGTGCAAAGATCAGCACCCTCAAAGAAGGGTGCACTCAATGATACTTTAGAGGATGTAATGGTTGCACCCTCATTAAAGGGTACTATTTTTCCATAACTACTCCACGAATGCATGTTGGAAGGGTGCTGATCTCTGCACCCTTTTTAGCACCCAAAAAGGGTGTTCGTCTGGGGACAGCTGATTTGCACCCTTAAGGGCGAGAATTTGTTTAGTGCGTACGGGACCAACCCATTAGGTTAAAGTTGTTTTGTGTGTGATCTGTAGTGCTAGAGAGATCTGATGGCATTACAGTCGTCTTGCGACAAAACGCAGCGAGAGCTGTTTCTGACTACCGACCTCACATTGAAGCTGTACACTAGCAGTCGAATAATTTGGCGTTAAATGTCCCAACCACTGCGTCAAATCTTTGTTTCTTTCACTTCACATTTCGAACAGCAACATATGCAATCACTGCAAGTTTTCTCGTTCAACTTAATCGCAACAAGTGCCCACTTAATATAACCTGCCAATTTATTCCAAGCAGTACGTACTCTATTTAGTTTATGAGGCCATACATTCAATCCAATTGCCAAGATTTTTATTACGAACTGCAAGTGAGCTGACATTTACGGCCACGCGGCACATGCGTGACACTTCGTCGCATGGAAGGTTTCACCTTCATTAATTCGCGTATATAATATTTCTTGACGTAAGCGGAAGCCATGGCAAAATGTGAAATATCATTATTTTAGTGAACAGCCTGTCGTGTTCCATGGCCTCGTTAAGCAGTGCTGCGGCTAAACAGAAGCCTGGAGTTTCGTGTCACATACCAATCACGGACTTGTTTAATTCAATCATTTCCCAATACCAAATGTCATAATCTTTTATTTAAATCGTGACTCCTCACGATTCGTAGAAACGGGTCGGAGAGACTGGCGGTGATTAGACTTCTAGAGAATCAACCATGAGTTACACATCACCGCGAAACACAGGCAGAACAAGTTGATGACAGCTGATTTCTCTCTAATCGAGAGCAACGAAACAGCAGCAGGCATCTAAATATACTCCGCTCAGCCGCGGTGTCTAAGTAAAAGCCGACACCTGTGTGGTGAAAAATGCAAAGAAATCAGAGCTCGGCTTATGTCAAGGGCAGGATTGCCATTTATTAAAACGACACTTTATCATATGCTATCAGGCAGGTTTCCTGTTTCAACGTTCGGGCTTTTGTGGTTTTACATTCAACGTTTTCCAGCACCACCTCGCGCCATCCAAATAGCCTGGGTACCGGCCCATTCAGGCAATCGCGGTCAAGAAGCGGCCCACTCCGCTGCTCGAGCGTAGGTCAGCCGAGCGGCGCGTACCGAAGACAAAGGCAGTGCGAGAGACCGGCTTATGACATATCACATCACGCTACACTACCGCGAAAAATGTATACTTTACCCCCCGCCAGACCCGCCG